>SZWC01026285.1:15928-28157 GCA_023375785.1 Penium margaritaceum
TCTCTATCTCTCTCTCTCTCTCTCTCTCTCTCCCTCTCTCTCTCTCTCTCTCTCTCTCTCTCTCTCTCTCTATCTCTCCCCCCCCCTCTTGCTCTGTTTGTACTCTTCATACACGCAAAGACTTGGGATGTTTTTCTTTTGACAATGGGATGTTTTTGGGGAGAGGGGGGAGGAGAGAGGGGGGCTAGGATGCGGTTTGGAAAAGGGGTGAGGGGGAGATGGAAGTTATGAGGAGGAAGGGCCAACTGCCTGACTTTGGGACTTAGTTGGCTTCATGTTTTATTCAAATTATGAGAAAACACGTGTATGTGTTATACCTCAGTGGGGCAGATTCTGATTTACAGCATTCCATTAGCCCTCAGTACGTAGAGGCACAAAAATTGAGAAGGATAACAAAGACAACAGACTTCAGAAGACTGAATTCGTGAAGGGAACATGGTTGAGCATTGATAGATAAAAACAAGGCTAATGGACACCCAATCACTTGTCGAAATGGGAATACTGCCATCAGAAGCACTTCTGAGCAGGTACCCAAACCTGTCCTCAGCCAGCATTCCCTATCTCACCCCATCCCACAAAAGCCTATCCAAAAATTATCGAACAGTAAACAACTTTACACAAACAAATTAACTAGAGCATCTGGTACAAGGGACCGCAAGAGTCCGCCATGAGCTACAATCGTGCAACACAAGGTGAGACTTAGCACCTTGTTTCCGGAGAGTGTCTTATCATGTTTGTGAAGAAAACATCCAAGGGTTATTGAAGGTGTAACTTGGCTTAGCTGAGGTGGTTGTTCAAGCTGCTGACCCCGCGACCCAAAGCCCATTGACATAGCCTCCGGTTACATTTCCACTGCTCTGGGTGTGCACCAGGAGAGGTGAGGATGATGCCCTGGTTGTCGCGTAGGTCCTAGTAGGATGATGCAAGAGGGAAGTGAGCCACCTCTCCTTCAGCAAGAGAAAGGTTCTTTAACTCTCTAAATGAAGCTTTGATTGAGAACTAGTCCTGGAAGGAGGACTTGTGAGCCCAGTTGTAGTGGGTACACATGTCCCTCTTGATGGATATGAGCATGGGTTTGTTGGGTAGGCAATGGAATGAGAGGGGGGGATGGATAGACTGGCAGTTGATGTCATGTACTAGAATGAGGGCAGATCCACTAAGGAACCTGGGGGTCTGTTGATAAACTTGAGAGGTGAAGTTGCAGAAATGAGGGCAAGATGGAGGAGATGGTGTCATTGGAGTTCATGAGTGGGAAGGTCAGGGTTTGGCAATGTCCCCTGGTCTGTAACCACTTGGGGCCCTACTGACGATGATGCTTACTGTATCATCAGAGTGGATGAATGTGGGAATAGTGGAGTAAATACATGCTGTCACTAGGATTGGGGTTGGGTGATTGGGGACTTGTACATGCAAAGTCCCTGCCTTGCAAGAAAACTCAGCCATGGAATTTGAGTCTTTTGCCAATCCCAGAACTGCACAGTGATGTGTCTTTAATCCATACATTGGTCACAACACCTGAGGGGAAATGATTTTTGTCGACGAGGTGCACGACATCCGCGATCTGGTGGGCTAGGCCGATAGGTCCTTTGGTGCGGCTAAGAGAACAACCATCATAGAGATGTCAAAGGCATTAGATGGGAGATCTCACGCAAGGAGAGATGATGTCAAATGGGAGGTGGTGGTGTAAGCCGGTGGAGGTGATATGTGGTGCGAAGTAGCTGTGTTGTACGTGTCGTGCTCTCCCATCTGAGAGGGGGCTGGGGGTCCTCCTGTAGGGGCCTCGATTAGACGTAAACAGGCACTTCTCCTACCTCTATCGTGCAAAGGAGCTCCTTTGCTCCTCCTCCCTCTTGCTGCGATGTCAATGAATCCTCGCTCAAGGTGAGAAGATGTCCTTGTGTAAAGAAGGAAGGAAGTGAAAACAACTACAATTTTCAAAGATAAGTTGTACATGTCCACTCTCCGGTTGAGGGATTATCAGAGGGGAATGATGGGTATCGGAAAATGACAAGTTGAAGTCCCAATTGTGATTTGCGTGTGTATTCCTAAGAAAGGTTAGAGAGGTTTACATTCACGTGGTTGCAAGTGAGATCAAAAGCTTTTTCAGGCAGAGTGATAGCAGCGGTTTTCAAGCATTCAAAGTGGTGGTCACACCTCCACCTCCAAATGAGGTGAATCAATGTGAGTTGCAAACAATTCCATACCACATTGCGTTTGTTTCTTGTAGTGGTACAAAAGAGAAGCATCCACTCACAATGTTCCCTTTTGTGGAATGCCCTGATGCAAGAGTGTTGGGTGAAACTAGTGATGGGGAGAATGGTAGGACATGTAAGAAAGCAATGGACATAGTCTTCCGTTGTACCACAGAAAGTACACAAAGAGTTATCTTCACCAAGTATAGGAATGAAACGAGTGCCGACTTGGATGCAACATGTGATAACAAAAAAAAATAGAGGAAATTCTTTTAGTTCAACCAGATGGGGATGATCTTTCTCTACGGGATCCTATACTCGATTAAAGCATGCAAGCGTGTGAGGCGAGGGGAGAGAATTTTTGGGTGTGAAAGGGGTCGATGAGACTTTTTTGGCTTTCCGAACAGACATGTGGTCAGATCATGAAATGCAAAAGATTTTAAAAGGGCACGTGTGTCATATGTGTGGGATAAGATACACACCAGAGTTGTTCTCTTTTCCGGCTACAACTACGATGTGGTCTTGAGAGAGGTTTTTCTTTAAGTACCAGTGTTAGTTAGGCACGTATTGGTCTTGGGTATCATCAAATACTAAACGGAAGTGTGACCATATACCCATCGATTTCCCGATAGATCCCCCATATCCATGTATCGCTCTTTAACAACCCCATACCCAACTGATTTGAAATTTAACAATGAAACATCCACCGGTCAAAGAAAAACAACGACGTATCAAAACAAAAAGTGCGCGAACACCATGTCATCGCCGCATGAAATGCAGCTTCGGATTGATGATGTCATCATGCCCCTTAAACAATCACAAACCCCATGTTTGAGGTGTTTTTGATTGTTCGATGGAGGGGTTTGCGTGGAATTTGCGTGAGGGGTCCGAGACACCCCATGCGTTGAAAGGGAATCTGTTGGGCCCCACTACCGCGGGGCCCAGCAGATGCCCACGCAAACAATAAAACCCTCAACCCCGAATGTATTTCAGGGTTGGGTTTGAAGGTGTTTGTATCGCAAACCTAAGGTGTTTTGTGTGCCATAAAAAAAACAAAAATCTGAAATGGGCGTTTTCGCTCAATCGCGATCAAGCGATGACCCATTTCTATGATTTTCGTTTTCGACGCGCAAACCCCCTAATACGATTTAGGGTTTCATGTTTTACGAAAACCCTAAATCATAATAGGTGGTTTGCGTGTCGAAAAAGAAAATCGAAAAAAATGGGTCATCGCTCGATCGCGATCTCGTGAGGGAGCGGGGGTCGCGATCGAGCGACGGTCACATGATCCTCCTCTCCATGCTCGATCAGCGACGCATGTCGCTGGTCGCGCATGGCGAGGAAGCCGGATACGTCGTTCTTTTGTTTTAAAGTGCTGGATATGGGGGACGTAAAATTTTGCTGTTGGATATGGGAGGGTCCGCCCTTCGGGAATGTGGATATGCGGGCTATTTTGCCCAATACTAAAATCAAGGTGATGTTATATGTGATTCTCAAATTAAAAAAAAAAGGATTGTAGGTGGCCATTCTTGAAAGTGGTCACCAGAATTGATGTAGTGCTTAATTACTACAATAGGGAAATCATAGGTTTGACCAGCAAGTCCCTCCATCCATTTTGTAGGTGTGGACCTTCCACGGGCAGAAAGGTTTCTGTGGTGACTCATGTTAAGGACGATGGCGCGGAATCTGGTTGAGGAATGAAGGCGCCAAACGTGATCATCATCTAGGAAAAATTTGGAGTTCAAGGTGAGTTTTGTAAAAAAAATCCCCTCTGGCATAAGCCCATAGGTAGTTTCTTCATGTTCTACGAGCGATTGAAGCATATAGGTTTTTTTAGTAGGAAATGTAGGTGTAGGAGGGAGGGGGGGTACAAAACCAGGTTTTAGGACAGAGACGACTTCAAAGCATGAGTTCAATCTATTTGGAAGTTTGTAGGAACAAAAAACGATGGTATTGGCTGTGACAAGTTTGTAGGAATCTGCAATATATGCAATTAGGTTTTACATGTTTTGAGTTTTTGTGAATTCTACAGATACCTTCATTCTTTAAACTTTCATGGGTCGGAATCGTTGATGAGATGTACTACGTATGTTATTTTTCTGATTACCCTGATAACTCTTGATTCAATAACAAATGATAGAATTATTGCATATTGGTTTGTGTCGCCACTACTAAACAAGATCAATCACGTGTTTTGTCCGGAAATGCAATGTCTAATGCTCAATTGGGGTAAAAAATTTGGATTGAGGTTGAACAAGAGGAGGACTAGTTTACTTGTTTTAATCAAAGTGTTTTACATTCTCATCAGAAAATGTTAAAGCACGTCCCTGATCCACCTTTTCTCCTATCTGGTCCCTAGCTGAATCACCTAGGGGCAAGGAAATTCTACACCATGGCCTAGTCTGTTCCTAGAGCTTGGGAATTTCCTGCGGCCACAACCTTGTAATGACCCCATGTCTCGCCATCCGTTACACCATCTCCACTTGGTGCTGAGGGGGCAACAAGTTCAAGCTTCTTGTCTAATGCTAGCAGCCTTGGAGGGGTCATCCATGAAATGATCAATTCATGGCACTCATGTGTTGCTTTCATCTCTTCATTATCATAATGTATTTCTGGCTTGGAGCCTTCTATCCGGCAGCCTTATTGACTGGATGGTCCAGGAAGTACCTTCCAACTGTTGTGTGTAACTATCCTTCCAACCCAACCAAAATCCAAGCATGTATCACGTTCAGCCTTGCATCGTAGCAGGACTTTAGGAATTTTAATGCGCTTCGCTCATGTAGTCCCGCATAGTCCTCCAACTTGTCTGATTCTGTTCTCTTACAACTGTAGGGGTATCTTCCTTGAGCTTCTTGCTAACCATATGTACTCTAACACCAAGTTCTTGTCATGCTTAAACAATTGAGTCCCATCACCCTCGGTGACGCCTTTTTCCTTACTACAAGAGAGTGAAATTTACTAAAGATGACTCAAATGAGCTACTTATTAGCTTGAAGACCCCGTTCATCTCCTTATACTTGGCACACTTTGTGTACATGATGGGATAGTACATCTCCAAATGAATTGGCTATAAGCTCTAGTGAGGTCTCTGTGCACCCCTGTAATTGACCATGTACTTGAAAAAAGTGTCGTTAGGTTGCATCATACCAAGGTCATTCCACTAGCTACCCACAGCCATGTGGATGTACAACACATACTCAATCCGGTTCAGCCGATGCGTCAGCTTCATATCCTTCCAAAATCAGTATGCGCCAGCCAGAGAGGACATGTCAATGATGTGCTCCAAAGTCATTGAGGCTGACTATTCCTTAACACCGTTTGTTCGGGTAGCACCAGTGGCAATTTTGCATTCGGGTTTTACTATCATCAAACGTGCAATGTCTTGTTGAGGTCGTTGCAATGGCATGCTACCTCATAGGTAGCACGGGATCAGGCCGGATATGAGAGTAAAGGTTCATGATGTTTTTTTTCCAAGGTGGGCCTGTAGGTTGGCAACTGACATCTTGAGCTCAGACATCATCAAAGCCTTGATGATGGCCTTGAGATCCTCACACTAACTGTGTGTTTTTTTCCACTAGAGGAGAGTACCGTTTGAATCCATGCTGTCCAGTAGGCCCACCTTCCAAAACCAGGCTTTCATCTGCCATCACACTAGAGTGGCTACACAAATGTCTCGCTGCCTCCACGTTGTAAAGAGAGGATGTACTCCCATACCTCCATATGGTGGAACATAAAAAAAAATGATGCAATCTTTGCGTTTTCTTGCCATTTCAGTGGCAGAATCCATAGACAACTGGCAAGAAGCTCAGAGAGAGTTCGTCCAATCACAGTAAAACTTGTGCTTATGAGATTTTCTCACATGGCTCCTATCAACAACCTTGCCGGTATCGGTAACATCATTGATTTTAGTACCGTCTTTAGGCTCAGTGAGCCCTTTACCTTTCTTAAGAGTTTTTCCATTACCGACCTTTACAACAATGGCACAGGTTGTAATCCTTGTCCTCAATTGCACATCGACTTACTTGTTGAGCTATTTGTTGACACCCGCAGTGGTTGCCTACGGAGACATGGTCGCCTTCGGGGCCCAAAAACATGGAGATTGCAAAGGATGTGATAAGAGGCCGTCACCACCTTGATTGTCTTTAGCTGGAGGATGTCTGGCACACGCCATCCTTTTCCACCTCTTGTGCAAATAGCACCTCCAACTTGGTATGTTTTTTGCTCAGTAACTAGTCCTTGGTCCTCTGTCCAAAGTGGACCCTTTTCCGCTAACGTTTGGTGAGGCCATTAGGAACACTTTTGTGAGTTGCCATGGATTGTACATTCATACAATAAGAAAGTTTATGCATTTCTTAGGCCGTCACGGCTGGGAAAAGCTCGTGTTCAAAAGATGATGCTTTTTTTTGCTGCGACGGCAAGCATATTCATGTGGTTTTCAGAAAGACAGTTTTCCTAGCCTTGAATCATGACACTAGCCAATCACAATGTGTAAGACAATCAGAAACCTGACAATACTATTGGATGAAGAAAGACGTGAGTTTTGCTCATGGCGCAAGGTGACAAGTAAGGAGCATGAAATGCCGTTTGCTGGCAGACACCATGCAAGTTCTTCCTTTCTCCACTTTTCTTGTCCTTCCTTGTCTTTTCACTTCTCTGCCTACTCATGACTTGTCTTCTTATGCCAAGTGGCAAGTTGCACCGGCGCCGTCGCTCACCTGTCGTGGAGCTCACAAACTCTTCAAATAGGCTGATTCCTTGCTTATGCCTTGAAGCCAACCTCAAATGTTCATGCAAGTTGGAAAAACAACATGTTCTCACCATTGGCTATCAAATTTGCACAAGCTTGGGATGAAGAGAAAAAAACAACGATATGAGGATACGCTACAAAACCAGCCTGGAAGGAAAATGTTTGGCATTTTTTTGAATCATACACAAAACCTTTACACCTTAAACATGTAGAAGAGTTTGGGAAGAGCTTTCTACACGTGTTACAAATAAAAAAACCCGTAGAAAAGTTGGGTTCCGTGCATCTTATGTAATACTACTGCTTGGTGCTACAATCGTACCATTCTCTTGCAAGGACTTCATTGTCTTCAAGGCGTTAGTCACATAGGTCACCTTAGCTCTGAAAGCGATGTAGCGGGTAAAGAATCCAACTCTTCTGCCTAGTTTTTAATGAGTTTGTGGAATTGCATCCAAATCTTGGTGGAGGGTCTTTCCCTTCGCCTCACGTCTAGGGCGAACCTCAGGAACAACGATGTATAGGGAGACTTGAAGAAATAGAGTCTTTGTATGCCCGATTCCGTTACAAAAACTCCTCATTTGGAGGTCCTAGTGAAAGGGGTTTCACTTTGAACATGCACCTTCTCACGTGTTTTTTGATTTGGAATCTTGACATTTCCTTTCATCGGGCTTCAATGTGTTTTCCAACATGATGATGTGTGATCCTCATGTGCACGACACGTTTGACAGTTTCTTGTAGACAATTTTTCAAGAAATTCTCTTGACCGAGGGAATGTCCATGAGTGTTAAAAGATGGATTGGGTGTCTGCGTGTGGCCTCTACCACTCTGTTTTAGGATCTCACAAAAAGGGAAAGGTAACTTTTGTTCTACTGTCCACTAAAAATCTATTCCTATCGTCCATGGAGTTAGAAAAGGATGCATCGATATGGAGAAAAAACAACAGCTTTGTCTTTAATTTCCCTTCGCCGTTCTCCATTTGAAACAAAACCATGTCCCTGGACAGTCAGGTAACAGGAGACTTTTGGTGTTGAAGTAGACGTTTTGTTTCGGTTCTTGACAACCAGTGGCCCAGAAGTTATGAAGTACAATTGTGTCAAGCGAGTAGCTGAATGGACCTGGCCAACCTCCCTACTGGACATTGTAACCAGCTCTTACCCACTGTGTGGTTGCAACTTCTTTTGTATTACACAGACTTCCATGTAAATCCATGTTCGAACCATAAAACTACTACCTTCCACGGTATCCTTATGTAAAGAAGGGAGATCCCTACAACATCAATAACTCTCAACCAAGCTCCCTTGTCAACGTTCCATACAAGATCCTTGCAAAGATACTCCCCTCCCACCTTGCCAAATTGTTACCCTTCATGATCCATGACAATCAGACCGGTTTTCTTCATGACAAAGCATCCTTTGCATGCCATTCTACAACTTCATGATATTCATGATTGTGCAACACCCTTTGAAAAATCCCTCTCTACTTCCTCAAAAACTTTGAAAGAGGCTACCATGCACTAAACAAGGATCATCTCTTCAATGATTGTTTGCATCTACGCATTCCTCTATCCATCCTTCACTAGATTAGACTCAATCATCATAATACATGCTTCCTTATCAATGGTTCTCTCACTGACCCTATCCATCTCGACTCAAAGCTCAAAAAGGCTATTTGATTGCCTCTGTTGTTTTCATGTGTACTGGAACCTATGAAATACATCCTTTGAGCCAGACTGACTGACATCCCTTCACCTCTTTGATCCAAATCTGTTGTCCGCTAGGCCGACGACCTTACGTTCATCCTCTCCTTCCCTAGCAAATTGAGCATAACTATTACGCACAATAGATCAATACAGTGGCCTCCGCATCATCTACCGCAAGACTCACCTCAGTTGCATTAGTGATCACACCTCAGCTGTGCCTTCGTCTCCCTACTCTTTCTCTCTTAAACCTGTACAAATTCTAGGCCATATGTTCTCCCCGTCACTGGAAACCAGTTATACATGAGATCATGGTAAATGACTACAAGTAGCACTCACTTTATGGACTAGTCTTGCGTCCCGGTCCAAAGGATGTTCATCCCTGTTAGCATGTGTATCGATTCAAACGTCCTCTTCTATTGTGTTATGTATGCCCTCCTGTCCCTCAACATACAAAGAAAACTTCCTATTGAATTTCTTGTCATCTAATGACCACCATGAAAGCATTTCATTTGGACGTCCCTTGTACCCATCAGATTTGGCGTTTGTCCCTCAAACCCGAGGTGGTGTGTGGTTGTCTAGCCTTCTTGTCTCATTGTCGCTCAAGAACCAATTGAGGCCACTCATTTTCCACCAGGAGAACAGCAATGGAAGTGCAGTGCTGTTTTCAGTCAAGCTTTCTCCAAACGAAGCCACTTCTTCCTCTTTTTCCCGGGCATCAGTTGACTTCAACTCTCTTCCCTCCATCCCACATGGCTCTTCCTTTTCAGCAAGTTTATACATCCTCCCTAGAAATCACTGTCCATTGATTCAATTTGTTAGTAACCTAGTCAAGAATATGCAACATACAATCGTTTCTTTCAAAAAGCTGACTTGTCACCCTACGGCATTCCTTCGCAGAACGGTGGATTCTTACTGAGGAAGTCCGACTAGGTACCATGCTTTCTAGGCCTCTCTCATCCTTCTCACTCGCCCATAAATGCGTCATGTCTCTAATATCATTCATTCCATACCCATCTCTTTGACTATACCCTTCTCCTTCCATCCCCCATCCGACAAACATTGAAATTCACCAACTTCACAATTCATGACCTCAACGGTCCCCAATCCCCATGGTCTTCTACGTGCCCTCCTCCTCCCTAGCACAACACCAAGCCTGAATTCTTTTACCCACCCTTAAGCTGCACCCCCACCTTTTGGCTCGCCGCAAATGACTCGCAACAAGGTCGTAATCCGTGTGTTTATGAATGCTTTCAACCTTTTCATTAGGCTGCACACATGCTTGTGTGTCCCTCCTATTGCTTCCCCTTTACCCCCTGGCCCTCCTTAAAGTATACTGGTAACTTTGACACTTTTCTTTGTGTGAACATCATAAAAAGCATACTTCAAAAAAAGTTACCCATGGAATGCAGTTGTTGGCCCTTTCTTCATGAATGTTTTTTCCTCCTCCCTCTCCACCTCTGATTGAGGAAAACCATCTATAAAATCATTTTCCTCTCCACCACTATGCTTACCGCATTCGATTAATGGACATTAATCAACGAGACCTTCGTCCTTTGTGCGGACAACATTACTTTGTCTATGAGTGCATGCTCTCACTCATTGCCTTCATTTCACTTATTGCAACTTGTCTGTGGACCATATCTTGATGGTCTTCCTATACCCCTTATACCTCTCGCCTTAAACATTGCTTCGTTTTTGATTTGCCGGACGCCCGTTCATCTCATATGGCAAGAACGGGCACACCCTTCCATTTCGACAATGCAAAAGCTCCTAGAATCGTTCCCTTTTCACTCCATAAACAGGTTTCTCCTCTCTCGTCTCTTATCTCAATGGAGGCAAAAAATCCAAAATGCTTCTCACATCATTTGAGTCCAATTTGTTTCTCAGAAATTGGGACCTTCAAATTTTCATCAATGATTCCAGAATTTATCTTGGTTAATCATAGACCCTTTGCTTCTAGTGGAGACACCCCAGTCTTTTTTCCTATCCACCCTTTTAATACTTGGGTTGAACCCTCATAATTGCTGCGGCGGTGGGGTAGCCTCCCGGGCCTCTGGGCCAGAAAAGATCAGTCCAGTTCAGTTTTGTGAGTGTTCTCCTGAACAATGAATATTCGCCTCTACTGATAGGTTCCAACCCTGGGCGCATGAGGGAAGATGGTGTTTCCATCTCTATTCGTCGTCGGCTCCTCGAGACCAACATCCCGGTCGACTGCTCGAAGCGTCGCGAGGCAGCAAAAAACATTTTACGGATTGATGACGTCATCACACGACACATGTATGTTGAGTGATGAATTGGACACACTATCCCAGTCTCTCCTTGATGCAATGATGCTGAGCCATCCGCATGCCACCCTTACGCGCCACAAAATCTTCTTCCATAGAGGAAAGAACCCATGGCAAAAGAGTCTCCTCACGGTCGTCGTTGTTCAACATGACGTCGTTGGGTGATGTAAGCGAACCGGCGGATGCCACTGATCCGCTGCACAGGACGCAGCGTGACCCACAAGCTGCTGACGTGGCACGACGGTCGGGTGGCGTCAGCAGCAGATTCCACCGCCGGCCCTCTCACCCTTCGCTTCGCCTCGGGGAAGGCTATCTTCGTTTCTGTCGCTGCTTCTGCGTGCACCTCCTCGTGCACCGTCGCACAGCGTTGGCGATTCCTCTGCGCGCGCGCCAGGCTCTGCACGCCTGGAGGTGCATTCCGTGGCCGTGCTCCGGTCCACCTTGCGTGTCCCGTCGCTGAGAGGCAGCTTTCAGCTGACAGTGGCCCTTCGCCGCCCGACACCGGCGTCGAGTGCCGCGGCTGTTGTCATCGGCCGCGTCTTCTCTTTAAGTCTGTGCTCTCCGAATCTATTCCACCTTCCACTTGCAGCAAAGCGACGACCTTCGTGTCAAGTACCGTGTTTGGTAACCGAACAAGACAACTGAAATCCAAGAAGACGAAAAAAAAGAAGAGAGAAAGGAAGGCCCAGCTGTCGAGATGCCAAAGTCGAAAGGTGACGGTGGTGGTTCTGCTGCTGCTCCTTCTGCGTCAGCAGCTCTCAACGGAAAGGACGATGACGGCTTGAGCAATGGAGAGGCGGACGGGAAGAAAGGGGATTCGACAGACAATCAACAAACTTCTTCTTCTGCTGGTTTGAGGCAGCGGCGTACGGCGCAAGGGGACGGCGGCGGCAGAGACAGCGACCGCGCACTCTCATCTCCGGCTCAGGGGAGAGAGGAGGGCAAAACGACAAAAGTCGCAAACGACACGCAGGTTGCATCCCCTTCTCCTGATCCTTCAGATGCGGTGGCAGCCGTCGCAGATCCCGCCGCTGCTGCTCCGCCTGCTGCTGCATCATCCCAGGCCGTTAGCCGAGGAGGCGTGGGCCTCCTGGCGGTGACGTCATGTCTGCTGCTGCTGGCGTCGTTCTACGGCGTGCTGGGGCTGTGCGCGCGGCACGTGGTATTCGACAGAGCAGCCCATGTGAAGACGGCTGAGGAGGCGGGGCCTGCCGGATTTTCGGAGGAGAGGGCAATGGCGCATGTGGTGAAGCTGGCGGAAGAGATCGGGTCTCGGCAGGTGAATGGGATGCTGTTGTGTCCGAATTGT
>SZWC01026286.1:2435-26945 GCA_023375785.1 Penium margaritaceum
CAGGTGGAGGTCGCATACCCGTCTGCAGCTGACGGAGACGCTCCTGTAGAAGACGGATCTCCCGCTCCTGGGAGTCATCCTCGAAACCTGGCATGAGTGGCTCGTCATCAAGGAGGTCCTCAGGTGGTGGAGAGACTGCGCCAGGAGGTGCGGGAGGCGGAACCCCGGCCATGGACACCCGGGTCGAGTACTGTGCGGATGCCACAAGACCGGCAGCTCCCCCAGAAGTCCGCGAAGGAGCCCTGGACTGAGCACGCAGAAGCTCTGTCAGCGTGCGAATCGAATCAGTCTACTCTCGCTACAGACGACTCATCTCCTCCTGCTGGCTGCGTAGGTCCGCGATAGCATGCGAGCAAGGGCTGAGTACCTCTGGAGAGGAGGAGGAGGGACCAGCTGGCACCTTGTCCTTGTCGTCGGGCGAACTCATGTCGCCGCTCACTATGGGACGACAGGTCAAGTTTGTCGGATTTCAGTACCGTCTGCGTTTCTCGACGAGTTGCAATGCTGGCAACTTTTGACCTTCCGGCCAAAAATTTGCCTATGGTGCTGACGTCAGCAGGTGGTTGCTGACGTCAGCACGACCTGATGACGTCAGCAAGCAGAATGCTGACGTCAGCGTTGACGCTGACGTTTTTTTTTGTTGTTCCGCTCGCGGTCCTGCGCGAGCGTGCAACCGCCCAGTGGCGGCTGCGCGGAGGCTGCGCGGAAGCTGCGCGGCAGCTTCCGCCCAGCTGCTGCTACAGCTGTGCAGGCAGCTGCAGCAGCAGCTGCGTGGCTGCGCGCGCGGCGGTGGCAGCAGCAGTTGCACGCTGCCGCTGCTGCTGTTGCGCGCTGCAGCAGCAGCTCGCTGCCGCCGCCGCCCGCTGCTGCTGCTGCGCTGCCGCGCTGCTGCGCTGCTGCTGCTGCTGCTGCGCTGCTGCTGCTGCTGTTGCGCTGCTGCGCTGCACGCTGCTGCTGCTGCCGCTGCTGCCGCCGCTGCCGCTGCTGCTTCTGCTGCTGCAGCTACGCTGCAGCTGCTGGTGCTGCTGCCGCCGCTGCGGCTGCTGTTGCCGCCGCCGCCACTGCTGCTGCTGCGCTGCTGCTGCCGCCGCTGCTGCTGTGCTGCTGCTGCCGCGGCTGCTGTCACGCTGCTGCTGCGGCTGTGGCTGCTGCGCTACTGCTGCTACTCAGCTGCGGTGGCTGTGGGAGAAGGGCTGCTGGCACCGCCGCCGACACGCCCCTCTGCGTGGTGGTACGCGTCGCTGCTGCTGTCTCTGCAGCGGCGATCTCACGTTGACGGCTGTCGACCGTCTCCAACGGGTCCCAGAAGATCTGCTGCAGCGGTGACTCTCACTGCTGCTGCTCTGCTGCGTCTCTGCTGCGCAGCTCGGTGAGATCTGTCTCACAGCTCTGATACCATGAGGAACTGCTAGGAAGCTTCCTAGCCTTGCTGCTGCTGACGTGGCGACACTGTCCAGTCAGCTGACGCACTAGCAAGCAGGCAGGTGCAAGAAACAGCAAGGGTCAGGCTNGGGTAGTCCGCCGCCTGTCGTCGCGCCGGTGTCACCAGGGCCGCCTGCCTCAGGGATCTGCACGAGTATGGACACGGCCGAGTGGTCACAGTAAACTGTACAGGAACGGCACAAAGGACAACATGTAATGGTGTTAAACGAGATTGACACCGGTCTCCGTCTTGACTGTCTCGATTTTTTCTCGTCTCGTTGTCTCGCACCGCATGACACAAGACAATCTCGATTTGTCTCGCGGGAGACGAGGCGAGACCGAGACACGTCAAGTTTCGTGCAAGATCAGGACGAGAATCTCGTACCGCAGTGTGATTCTTGCTTCTTTTTTTCTTTTTCTGGGAACCTGCCACGTGTGCCAAGGCCTTTAGAACCAATCACGCACTGGATCTATCACCACACAGAGCGGGCAGATTCAGTGCCCGACACACACTGTTTGGAAGCAATCTAGGAGGGTCCACACTAGCATTACAAAACATGACAGTTGCTTTTTTTGCAAACAAACTAAAGAAGTTCGGAGTCTTCCAGTAGGTTCAATTCGTAAGAATGTTCTTTCTACATCGCTGACAATTAGTCCATTCACTCCATAGGATTTTTATAGCTCCACATAAGCTAGTTGCACGTGCCGTACGACGGCTAGTCTTGGAGAATTTTTGTGTCCAGTGGTCGAGACGTGCATTTGTCAGGCGAGGTAGCAAAAGAATGTTGTCTTACATTTGGAATGTCCGGTTTGACTTGTGAACTTCAATCTGCTGAAAAAACTATTTTCAGTTAAGCTTTTTTCAAAGGGTAAATTTGCACGATGTGCCTGTTTAGACCCTATCTTCGATCCGGGGTCACTCCCGCCTTTCTTCGCCTGTCCGCGATGCGTGAAAAAATCCTAGTGTTGCAGAGAGGCCTGTAGTCGAGGCGCCATACTGTCGGATGCCTCATGCAGCTTTTAAAACACTATGACGACAAAGAACTATTAAAGCAAAAATCATGTTGACCTACCATTCAGGCAAATAGTCATGATCGGATAGTGTCTTACCATGCATCCGCGTAATACCGATAGGAGTGATTGGCCGCTCGACAATCCTCATGTTTCTATCGCGCGGCTTAAATCTAACCATCGGCAAGCCCATCGGGGTAATATGGACACGAGGGAGTACGTTCTTGGCTGCGGAGTCGGACTTAAGGATCTTAGGCCCTATTCAGCGACGTTATTCTCTCTTAGGACTCGCTATTCACTTTTATCAGCCGACAGTTCGGTACATAGGATAGACAACTTCGAGAGTAGCAGTCGTCGATAGAGGTGCGATGAGAAGGCGGCATATTCTATGTATCAGATCCGGAAGTCGACATTTACAATATATGCTTGAAGGAAACAAGTCCCTGCTTTCGTTAAGATCTCCGCTCGACAGTCGTTATAGGTGCGGGTCGCAGACACGACAGCTCAGATGTGTTTGCCCTTTTTCAAAACAGTTGCACGCAGTCGAAAGTGCAGTCGTCGCAAATAGGGTGTGTTCCAGCATATCGGCGTGTCATTTCGGTCAACCCTCGCAATGGTGCAAAAAGCGAGATTTCCTCGTACGTGAATGAGACCGAGAAGATACCGAGAAATGCACGATGCAAATCGGTACAAGACCGAGATGTTCTCGTCTTCTGTACCCGGTATGAGATCTCGTACCGAAGTGGGAAAAGAATGAGTTCGCGATCAAGACATCTTGTCTCGATCTTGATTTAACAGGCCTAGCCGTAAGTGACCTTCAATGAAAAGTGTTGAAATGATCAAACATATATATACAAGTGTCAAGCTACGAATGAGGTGTACTCGGGATCGTTGGTCAATCGTCGAGCGACGCGTGTGGAGTCGCGACGTGAGTAGTCGGATTCAAGAAGCTTCGATGAGAATTTTGGGGGCTTCGAGGATTGACGGCGAAGATGCAACATGCATCTTTCTAAATCGAGATACGTCTCGGTGCGTCGAGAAGTCGACCAAAAGGATGTGACACTTCTCTCGATGATTCTCGAAAGTGGTCGGAGTTGTTAAAAACTGCGAGAAGGTTCACCGAAGGGCGAGTGCCGTTGGTCGAATTACCCTCGACCGTCGGAGTGAAAATTGAGGTCTCGATTTGGGTACGCCATTTGTCTAATGACAAAAATACCCACACGGAGATTTACGGACTCGTGTACGTCCGGCACGTGACCTTTGAACCGCGACGTTACGGCGCACATACAGAAGTGGCCCTATGACAGCGGTAATATCTATTGATGAGATGATTGACGTCTCAAAGGTTGTCGTAGGGTTCCCAGCTGTTATGCACGGCATCGTAGCCTCGCCACTTGACAAGATATTCTGTTGTTTTGCCATGTCATCAATGGCCGAGGATGTCCTCAGGGACGTATTCAGTGTCCTCGTCCACTTGCACAAGAGGAGGGGGATGTACATCCGTGCCAGGTAAGTTCTCTTGGGGGTCTGTGTAGTGCTTGAGTCTGCTGATATCAAACACTAGATGAACGTGCATAGTGTCGGGGAGTTTGATCCGCCGACCACGGGGGTTAGCATGCGCTTGATCTTAAGCAGTCCCAACCATCGAGGTTTCAGCTTCGAACATTTTGCTCCACGGAGTTTGTTGTTAGTCGAGCTATGAAGAACTTTGTCACTGACGTCGGAAGCATCGGCATTGCTATGTTGGTTTGCTACTCAGTCCATCACCGCTTGCGTCTTTACGAGCGTTTGTCGTGTTTCCTCTCAGATGGTGGAGAAGTCACGGCGTTGGACGTCAACTGTGAGAATGTTGCTCTGGCTGTGTAGTCGAGGTGGTTTGGCGAGAAGTTTGCCGTACACCACTTGAAGATTTTTAACTATTGCGGTGAAGATCGCTCAATAATATGCAATTTTAGGGGTAGGGAGTTTTTGTGCCCAATCCGTCCCATGAGGTTTGCATAATGTTCAGAGAATTTGTTCGAGCGTTTGGTTGGTTTGCTCAAACTAGCCGTCGGTTTGAGGATGGAACACCATTGATAGCTGGATCCAACTACCATAGCGAGTCATTTGTTCATGCAAAGAACAGCTAATGAATCGACCATCTCTGTTGCTTGTGATGGTTTTTGGCACGGTGTGTAGACGTACGATGCTGTTTAGAAACAACCATGTTTTTCACTCGGAAGTGACGATTGTTGTAGTCCGGATAAAGTGAGACATTTTTTAAAACCTGTCGACAACGACGAGAATTCTGTCATATCCCTCGGGTGTGACTGGTAGTCCTGTGACGACGTCCATGGAGATGTCGTTCCACGGTTTTGTTGGGATGAGAAGCGGTTGCAGAAGTCCATGTGGCCGTATGCGACGAGATTTTTGCCGCTGACAAGTGTCGCATGATTTGCAGAAGTCTGCCACATCACATTGCATCTTGTCACACCTATTTCTCCTTGCCAGCTTCTTCAACATCTTGTTTTTTCTTAAATGTCCACCTGGACCAGTGTCTGGCAATCTTCGAGCAGCATATGGCTGAGTTCATCGTTCACGGGAACAACCACCTCGCGAGTGAATTGTTGCCGCCAATAAGGTGTGTTGTAGCAGGATTTTGCCTTGTCGTATCCGACATACTGGTCGTAGCCTCGTGTGAAAATTTGCTTGAGGTACAGATCTGGATGTAGCTGTAGCGTCGCTATCTCACCCATCACGTCTGGTCGGCGGCTGAAGATTCGAGCCCCTTGGATTCAGTAAAAAGATTCATCAGCTCGAGGAGAGGGTAGCCGTTCTTGATGTTAGTGTTGTTCACTGCCTGGTAATCCACGCACATCCATGTTTCTCCAATTATCGTTTTCACAAGCAAAACACATGCAACGTATGGTGATGTGGATGGTCGGATGAACCCCTGAACGAGCATCTTGTCGAGCCGTTTTTTTAGCTCGATCAGTTCGTGATCGCTCATCCAGTAGGCCCCTCAAAATGTGGGTTGGCTACCTGGTTTCAGTTCAATGCAATGAGGCCGGTGAGGCTGATGAGGCCGATGAGTCAACTGTTGCACTTTCGCATCCTCCACTGGCTCAAGATGCACGAGCCACGCACGAGCCCCTCATTATATGCAGTGTTTGGCCACGTTGAGTGGTATTGGCTCCACGGGTTGTCGTTTTTTTGCTACCACGGCGTCCTCTGCTGCTTCTACCTTTGTTTCTTTCGCTGTTGTCTTCCCTCCCACATGTGGAAGTTGCCGCTTGGCACCATCTATTTCCAGATGGACGTTGCCGTTGTTTAGGACACCTGTGGATTGTGCCAGTACAAGAAACCTCGTCCGAGAATTATTTATGGTCACTCATTGGGCAAGACCTCTAGACCATTACATCCCGCATATCTCCCAGTAGTAGTCGAACGCTTCTTAGAGTCTTCGTATTTTTAATCTCACGTTGACGGTTTTTCCTTCAAACACCTCTCCTTTATTTTGCAAACCTAGCTTGCGAACCATGTCGTTGCTTAAAAAATAGTAAGAAGCTATTCCATCTAGTATTTCCGGTACCATTCTACGACTCTTGCATCCTCGAGGTTGAACTTTTAGTATTATCGTTGGTTGGCCATCCTCGTAGCCCTCATCTAACTTTGTGATCTTGGAAACCCTCTACGATGTCAGAGGCCGTTAAGATGGACGATCGTTCAGTGTAGATCAATTGTCACAGACAAGAAGACTCCTTTACTCCTGTTCTTTGCTGTTTTCCGACTCACTTTGATTTCAATTACCCCACTTTTGGTTTTGCTGCTTGCTCCGACCGTTGCATGCGATGTGTCTGACTTTTCTACGGTTGTAGTAGGTACGCGTATCTCTCTGGTAGATAGCGTCCAGTTCCATCGGAGTCGAGGAGTCCCCTGACTGGCCTTTTCCATTTCCATGATAATTGAGGTTCGGAGGTCACTAGCCATAGGATTCTTGAATCCGAGAGTTGTAGTAGACGCTATCGATCATTTCTTTGATTGTGATCATCCATGGTAAGTCATTTTGGATGCCAGAAATATCAATATCTTGTCGGATGTCTCGTTTGATGCCATTGTTTTTGTGAAACAGAGTTTGTCAGGGGCGATGTCCATACCAGTGGTGATCCCACGGAGTCTTCGTGTATACTCTGCCTCACTAGACTCCTGACAGAGACGGTGGAGTTTGTACCAAGGGTCAGATTTCTCCTTTTGTCGTCTAAACTTTGGGAGCATCACGTGCAAGAATTCGTTCTTGTCGATTGGTGGCATTAGCGCATCTTGCCATTGCGGGTTGATATGCTCCAAGGGTAGAAAGCCTACAGTCAGCGACTTGAGATGGGCGTCATTGGCCGTTGATGAGGTCTCGCTGGTCTCCTCGTGCCATAGGATGGTCTCTAGATCAGACCACCGACTCAGAGTTGTGCCATGCAAAAGAGTGGCCGCAAGGTCAATCTTCTTCTGATTGTTGTTGACCCCAGGAATGGTGAAGTACACCTCCAAAATCATCAGCCATATCCAGACCATTAGTCCTTTGGAATCCGCTGGATCAAACGAATCTGGTGGGGCCAAAGGAATTAGGGGTTCGCTTGAGAGTTGGGTATTTATCTTGACGTGCATTACTTCTTGTGCTCTTGCATTCCAAAGAGCTTCCATTGCGAAGTTGAGCTGATGGATTTTGTTCCCCTCGAGCATAGTGATTCGATTCCCCAGTTCCTTGTTGATCCGCCCTTCTCGTCCGGTGCCACCTGTCATTGCTGCTGTTGTTGTGGAAACTGTTGGTAGGAGCGACTGGCTTACCGTTGTTGGATCCGTGACCAGGTTGGTCGTCAGAGACATAGGGGTTACTCCACCTACTACATAGCATGCCACGCAAACGTTTGCTTCCACTTCAGGGTTCGCGTGCATAGGCACGTTCTTCTCCTCCATCACTGTCACCGAAGACCCATTGCTAGATGTCGGATGGGCTCGCTTACTTCACTTCGTTGCCATAAGTGTGCAAAGTATTGACATGTGAGATGCGTTGGCAAGATGTTTCACTTAGTCCTCCGGATGGGCAAAGAAGTCGCATGCCTCTCTAGCACTGCTGCACTTTGATACCAAGTGTTATGTCGAACGGACCATAGATGATGAACACGTAGAAGTTGCAAGGCAGTAAACAACAAAGATTTTGGGATGCTTGAGCATTCTATTGTTAGCGGCAAGTGTAGTTTGATGAAAAGTGTCAGAATTATGGCACACACACACACACACACACACACACACACACGTGCGCGCGCACACACACACACACATGTATATTTATATATATATATATATATATATATATACAAGTGTCAAGTTACAAATGAGTTATCGTCGAGGTTGTTGGGTCGATCGTCGAGCGACGCGTGTGGATTCATGTCATGACTGGTCAGTTCCTAGAAGCTCCGTCGAGAAGTCGGGGGGCTCTGAGGATTAACACCAAAGATGCGCGATGCATCTTTCTAATTCGAGATATGTCTCCATGCGTCAAGAAGTCAACCAAAAGGTTGTGACACTTCAGTCGATGATTCTTGAAAGTGTTCGGATTTGTCAAAAAGTACAAGAAGCTTCACCAGAGGGCGAGGGCAGTTGGCCGAATTGCTCTCGACCATCGGAGTGAAAATCGTGGTCTCGATGCGTGGTGGGCCATTTATGCAATGACAGAATTTCCAACTAGGAAAGATTAGGGACTCGTGTACGTCTGGTACGTAACACTAAGGTTGGCTTGCAAATTTAAACAGCATTATCGGTTTGATCTTTTGATGGGTCAGGAAGCAGGTAGGCTCAAAATTTAGTGCACTTCCAAGGGCACATCACCTCACATGAGGAGACGGGAGGAAACCTGATTATCTAGCCAAATTATCCAATCTATTTTCCTGGGACTATTTCGTGCATATTGTTCTTACTGTTATGTATAGGAGGTACATGAATCCCTAAGACCAACCCATGTAAAATGTTGAACCAAACACATCATGGATCGTGAACATGTCTAAGATGCAGAGGAGATACTATTTTGGAAAAGCTGAAACTATTATCATTCAAAGTTGGAATTTGGTGTACTTTGATAACAAACTTTGGATCTTTTGAGCGCATACATAAAACTGTGGAAGAAAGAATGAAGCGTGCTTGAGGTCTTAAGTAGCCGGAGCAAGAGCCACATGTCATACCCCATCACAAGTTGCTGGTATCAGAAACTCCACCACGAAGTCGGAGGGGGTGGTCGAGAAATGAGATGCACTTCTTAATAAAAGTCAGACGTCGTTGATATTTCAACCGAGCACTATCAAAGGATCGGTATGAATCACGATAGTTCTATAGAACCTTCTCGTAATTTGTTAAACCTCCGTAACCTTCTATGATAAAACATGAGAGGTCCTGGCAGTTGGCCAAAAAACCCATAGCCAATCAACAGGAATATTTGAAAGTCAGTTGGCCAAAATACCCATAGCCAATCAACAGAAATATTCGAACGTTTTCGTGCCGGAGGCCCTAACTGTATAGGAAGATATTGCCACTTGCAAATTTCTGGGACTCTTCTATGTCAAGGATGTACTCCCCCCCCCACCCCCCCAACCCAAACCTCCCAAGCATTATGAGATGTGGGTTTGTGCCGTGTAAAATAGTTGTCAATCTGAATATTGAGTTCCGTGGGTTGTTGTAAGGCTCCTAACTGTTGTCTGATGTATTTAAGCTCTGCCACTTGAAGAGAAACTTCATAATCTTGCCTCCTCGTCAGTGCCTGAAGTTGTTTCGACCTCATACTCCATACACTTGTTTATTTTGAAAAGTGTTGGTAGCGGATGCATGTCTTTTCTAGGTAAGAGCTTTCCTTGATCAGGATGTATTTTGAATGGACTTGTGTGGAACATCGGGTGGACATCCATGCTGTCAGGCAAGTAAAATCTTCCAATGACAAGTGATCGAGCCTCCTTGACAACAAGCGAACCAATAAGGTTTAGCTACATGCAACCTTGCCCTTGCTGATTGAAGTTCGCTAAGGTGATTAGGATGCCATCACTGAGGTGGATATGGTAATGGTGTCTAATCGATGCTTGTCGGCTACTACTTCGACACACATGTGTTTTGGGACAAGCAGCGAGCGTGTTTTGTCCCATCTACTGCGAAAGTCTCTTAGTTAGATTTCAACGACTGGTATGTTGACTACTAGAAATGCGGTTAGTATGTCATAGGCCACCACTGAAAGTATTTTTCTTGTAGGTATTAAAGACGCAAAGTTGTATGCAAGCTCGATGATTGGAAGTTGATCATCCATTTGAAGCCACATGGCCCGTATTGGGTTCAAATAAAGGTTTGAATGTCTGATTGGTTCTCTCCGTCAATTCCTAAGTTTAAGGACGGGCGGCTATTCATAGTTGGATCCGAATATCATATCAATTCATCATCTTTGTCATAAGTGATAATGAGAGGACACCATGTATGCAACTATGACGTTAAAGAACAACCGTCCGCTTCTTAAATGGTCATTATTGTCAAATTTAGGATGAAGTGCGACATATCTCTGAACCGGTCAACCACGATGAGGACTGCCGCAAACTCCTTCTATGTGACTAGAAAAACTGTCATGAAGTCCATGGACATGTCCCATATGTTTCTTCAGGTACCACCAGAGGCTGAAGCAAACCAGGGGTTTGATTCGTCTTGGTTCATGACATTGACACACTTTGCACATCTTGGAGCCATGTACGACGCTATTTTGAATCTTCCCACCAATAGAACGTCCCAAGTTTCTTGAGTATCTCTTTCGGATCAAAGTGTCCACCTACAGGTGTCTTTGCATTCCTATTCTGGCATTTATGGTAAGTCTCTGTTTGTTGGTATGGAGACTTGGCGAATTAATCTTCGTCGCCAGAACTTGGTTTTGTTGTACTGGCTTGACTCCTTGTAATCCATTGTGAACATTTGCTCGTGGTACATGTTTTGTTACATTTCTAGTGTGTTGATAACTGCCACAGGGTTCGGTTGCCAACTTACAACATCCACCAGATTTCTTTCTTGGTCGGTGCTTCATGTTGTAGTCTAATTTTGACTCAAGGAACTCCATGTTTTGAGTCATATTTGGCTCATTCTTGAGATTTTTTAAATGTGTGGTGTCGGCGCGGACAACAAATCCTTAACATTCCAAGTAGCACCACCACATATTGAGCGCCTGCATTACCACCATATTGACCATCTGCATTGCCCTCTCATACGTTACGTAGTCCAGCTCCAGCCACCGTATTTTTCATAGCTAGTTATTTTCCACCGTTGCCATCCTGGAGGGAAATGGTTCTGCTTTCTCAATCAGATGTGTCAGTGCCCATGATGTAGTCTAACATGAAGTTTGGTTCTTATACAACATGCCCGAGTTTTTATCATTCCAAAAAAAGTCAATTGCTTCGTTTTTTTTGACAAACCAAAATCACTCGGTGGTTATATTGGTGAGATTGGAGAGAGGGACTGCTACTCTAGCGTACTCTTACACAAATCGACAGTAGGATTTGGAGATCCCTAAAAGGCTTGGACGTCTTGAATGTTGCTTGGTGTTGGGGTATCAATGCCTGCTGACAGGATTTTTTGTCCATCGCAATTGTTATGCCGAACAGGCATACACGAGGCAAGAAACTCGAACCAGCTATTTTTTACCTCGCCACCTCAGGCCTACTTTGTGACTTAGTCACGCAATCTGTTTTCCGTGCTCGAGGGGGATTCCTTCGAGTACCCTGGAATTTTCGCACAATGACGACCCTTTTCTGGTCATTTCCGGAACTCACTCGATCCCACTCACGACACTCCTCAAAACACCGAGACTACGAGCGACGATCTCTCGATTGACTTCGGCAAAACTTGTGAACCATCTTTTCAATCTCGAAGCCCCCAACAAACCAACGAGGGACTTCTCGATTTAACAAATCAGAGCACGGCATCGCGCCACGCGAATCGCCAAAATCCCGAACGGCTTGACCGAGCCTCGTTTTCTTGCAGTTGCATCTTGTATGTACATCGTCGAGTTTCGACACTTGAAATAATGAAGTACGCTTTCCACTTCTCTAAATTACCAAAATAACCCCTATTCTGTGAAAATTGACAAGTCATGTTTTCAGCAGTGAACCACTTCTCTTCCGACCAGCGTAACACTTGGTATCAGAGCGCAACGACCCAGGCAGGACACGCGACCATTTTTCACACTCGCACGAGATCCGCACGTGTCTTCCAGCGCATCTCCACCGACAAGAGAATCGCAGACCTCGCGACGAAGTCGGCGCAAGGAGCGAGCGCACCCGGTGACAGCATCAGTAACCGGTGAAGACACCGGCGATCGCGGAAGGGAATCCGCAATGAACCTTCAGCCTCATCGAGGGCGATGATTGAATGATGGCTGGCACTTCGACTAGCACAACCAATCTAGAGCTCGGCATGCCTGACATGCCAATCCCGCCTGCACCACCGACCAACATGACTCCATCATCGACACGTGACAAGATCGCAGAGTTGAACGGACGACTGGCGCAGATGGAAGCGTTTCAACGCACGCTCGTCGAACAACTTCAGTAGTACGCAACCGAAATTCAAGATTCAAGAGCACGGGACGCGGTACTCGCCGATCGACTTAATATCGGCAGAGTTCAAATTCGTCCAGGGCTCCCTGAACCATTCGATCCGGCAAATCCCAATGGACCGACTATCAGGATCTTCCCAACGAGTTTTGAAGCGTACTTCACTGTTGATGGGGTTCACTCCGACGAACAGAAGATGAGCCTCGCAGCCTCACTTTTGCGGGGTACGACTTTAAGTTGGTGGGCCAATCTCATGGCCATCCAACAACAGTAGGCAGCCAAGGAACAGATCCAACGGGTACCGCATCGTCGGCATCAGGCGTACTATCTCTCGAGCGGGTTCACTCAACCTGGAAATTATTAACTACTCCCCCATCAAACTGGTGTGAGTTCACCCAGGCACTCGCCGCTCGTTTCGGCAAGCTGAACGAGAAAATGGAGGTTCCCTACCGGCTAGAGCGACTCAAGCAGCTGTCCAGCGTGGCGGAATACACGCGGCATTTCTGCGAGATCATCACCGGCAGCAATCTCGCAGAGGATGAACTCTGTTTTCACTACAACAACGGCCTCAAATGCGACATTCGCTGAGCACTCACAATCTACGACATCACCAACGATCTACCGCAGGTAATCGCAGCCGTTGAACGCATCGACTCCGCGGATTTCAATTCCAAACTCAACGAATCCTATGGCTGGCGCCCCAAATATCAACCACAGCAGAGTGGTGAGCATCGGTCGTAGAACTCGGAGAACTCAACCCCGATGGAAGTGGATGCCGTTGAGCAAAAAGGAGATAAACGGACCTGCTACAGCTGTGGAAAGATCGGACACATCGCGAGAAATTGTCCTCGGTGAAACCAGAGGGGGGGGGGAAGCAGCAGAAAAAGCAAAAAGGAGGAGAGGAGTCGGGAAATGGAAAAGGGAAAGCGTAGATGAGGAAACTTCTGCCCGCGCCAAAAAACCTGCGCTAAACAATCGCCCACCCGAACGGGTACGATCGCCTAATACGAGGGTACCTCAGATCCAAAAGTTCGACGAGTGATACGAGGACGACCAACCGGCGATCCTATTGAGAGTGCAACCGAGTGGTTGTAAAAGTCGGAAATCTTTGCCGGCGTTACTTGTTGGAGGTGCATCGCACAGTTTTGCATCTGATCAACTTGTAAAAAGGCTAGGTTTTAAGCACAAACCTGGAGCTTTTGAAGGAAAACCCGTCGATGGGAGACTTTGCATCCGTCGACTGAAGCAGCCATTACGACTACAGATTGGGGATCTATAGATAGTAACTTTCTAGAGATCTTGCCCAATGAGTGACTACAACGTGATCCTTGGACAAGATGTTCTGTACCAGAAGAATCCACAAATCGACTGGAGCAACGGCATTGTCTACGTCAAACGAGACGGGCAGCAGATCTTCCTGCAGCTTGCGCAACAGCCAAAATCCAGTCAGCGAGCCGAAAAGGATGCAATAGTGGCAGCGGTAACCGCACGGGCACAACGGCCACCAGCCACACCGATCTCGCTCGATGTGGTAAAGAGACACCTGAGGAAAGGAGCCTCGGTGTGGTTGGTCCACGTCGATCTGAGCAGCATGTGTAAAAAATCCGTTGCCGTGGCTGGCGCAACAGCCTCATCGGCCTCATCAGCCTCATCGGCATCAAAGTTGGCAAACGTACCAAAAGAGTTCGCTCCACTTCTGAAAAAAAATCGAATGGGTTTTTCCTGACGAACTACCGAGCAAACTCCCTCCTAAGCGTGACATCAACCATCCAATCGAGCTCAAACCTGGCAGCAGACCTACTGTCAAGGGAACTTACCGGATGAGCGACCACGAGCTCACGAAGCTCNGGACGACATGCTGACTCAGGGCTTCATTCGACCGTCTGTCTCACCGTACGCCGCACCAATACTGTTCATGAAAAAGAAAACTGGAAAAATGCTGATGTGCGTGGATTATTGGGTGTTGAACGACATTACGATCAAGAATCGCTACCCTCTACCTCGGGCGGACGAGCTTTTTGACCAACTACATGGAGCAAAGATTTTAAGGAAAATCGACCTACGGAGCGGCTACCACCAAATTCGTATCGCCGACGGGGATGATGCGAAAACTGCCTTTCGAACGCGATATGGGCACTTTGAGTTCACGGTTATGCTGCTTGGACTCACAAACGCCCCCACAACGTTCATGGCAGCAGTGAACAATATTTTTCGACCACACCTCGATGATTTTGTCGTGGTGTACCTCGACGACATCCTTGTCTACAGCCGAACGCCAGAGGATTATCGACGACATGTCCAACACGTCCTTGAGATCTTCCAGCGGGAGAAGTTCTACGGGAAGCTCTCGAAGTGCGACTTCGGTCAATGGTCCGTTGGGTTTCTCGGGCACATCATCGGCGGTGGACGAATATATATGGATCCAAAAAAGATATCCGCGGTGGCGGAATGGCCAATTCCAACAAAAGTACGCGACGTACAGGTTTCCCTCGGATTTTGCAACTATTATCGAAGGTTTGTGAAGGTTTATGTGCGAGTGTTAGTGCATCTTTCTTACCTCATATGCAAAAGTTGCGAGTGCATTTGGGGTGACAGTGAACAAGAAGCCTTTACGTTTTTACGAAAAGCTCTGACCTCGGCGCCAACCCTTCGATTGGCAGATCCAACGGCCGACTATGTCATAGCCACGGATGCCTTCGATCGAGCAATCGGGGCTATCCTTCTACAGAACCACGACGGAGGGGAACAACCCATCGCGTACATGCCGTGGAAGCTTTACGGAGCATAGCTCAACTACGCCGTCCACGGGAAATAAATGCTCGCGGTTATTCACGCCTTCAAAACTTGGCGCTGCTATTTGGAGTGTCACAAATGTGTGGTTCGAACGGACCTCCACGCCCTCAAGTATCTGGAAACGTAGCCAAATCTCAGCCAAAGACAAACTCGATGGATGGAGTTCCTCGAGTCCAACTCTGACTACAAAATCAAGTATCGGCCCGGAAAGACAAATCCAGTGGACGCGCTAAGCCGCCGGCCCAATCTCGTGGAGATCAACGCACTACAGGTTCAAGCTGATCTCCACGTAGCAAAACTATTCGCACGTGGATACGAAGATCACCGGGCCTACAACACGTCGAAATTCCACCTCGCAGGTTCCTATTGGTGCAGGAAAAAGAAAAATCAGGTGGTCGTCCCCGAAGTCGAGGACCTACGTCGCACGCTTCTCGAAGAATGCCACGACACCAGACGAGGAGGTCACTTCGGAGCCGACAAGACCCTGAAGAAACTCGCCAAGTGTTATTGGTGGGACAAGATGGGAGTTGACGTCGCAAAATTTTGCAAAAGTTGCGACATTTGCCAGAGACACAAGAGTCGACGAACCAAACCCCTTGGTTTTCTACAACCACTACCGATACCAGAGAAACCGTGGACTGACATCTCCATGGACTTTATGACGGGTTTGCCTGTCACACTAGAGGGGTTTGATTCCATATTCGTCGTCGTCGACAGGTTCTCAAATATGGCACACTTCATCCCTACCACTATGGATGTAATCGCCAAAGGAGCAGCATGACTGTTTCTTGACCAGATCATGCGGCTGCATGGGATACCGCGATCAATCACGAGCGATCGAGATGCACGGTTCACCAGCCAGTTCCGGCGAGACTTGATGCAGCGATATGGGAGTTGACTGCATCCTTTAACGGCATTTCATCTGCAAACCGATGGACAAACCGAGCAGACTAACCAAACGCTCGAACAACTCCTTCGAACCCTATGCGAACCCCACGGCATTGACGGGATAGTCAAACTACCAGTTGCAGAGTTTGCGTAAAAATCAGCAACCTCTGCCGCAATAGGGAAAACGCCGTTTGAAGTGATCTTTAGAGCAGAACCGACCACCCCGATTGCTTTGCAGACCGAAATCAACATCCTCGCCGTCGACACTCATGGACGGGAATTTTCTGCAATCTGGGAGGATACCTGTCAAATCCTCACAAAAACTCTGGCTGTCATGAAACGGCAAGCCGATATGCATCGGTAGACCGAGGAGTTCAAAGCAGGAGATAGGGTTTTTCTTAACTCCGCGATAATCAAACTCCGCGGATCAAGCAACCCGAAGCTTAAACCACGATGGTTGGGGCCTTTCAACGTCTTGGAGATGCGAACTCTAGTCATCGCTAAATTCTGACTACCCGATAACATACAGATTATCCCGGTCTTCCACATCAGTAAACGTCGACACTATGCCGACCCAGCCGAAGATTTTCCTGGACGCATGGCACCCGCAATGCCACCCATGATCCCAGATGGTAACCATGAATACGAGGTTGAGGAAATCCTCGATCACCGTCGGCGAGGAGGAGAAGAACAGTATCTAGTCAAATGGAAAAACTACGATGCGGCACACAACAGGTGGATGCCATACAGCCAACTCTCGGACGTCAATCCCCTCATCGACGGCTACAAAGCACGACTCCGGTCACGAGCTGATAGCGCACCGGGACGTCGCGGCTAGAGGGGGGAAATGTTATGCCGAATAGGCATACTCGAACGAGCTATTTTTTACCTCGCCACCTTTGACCTACTTTGCGACTTAGTCACGGGGATCTTTTTTCCCCGCTTGAGGGGGACTCCTCTGAATACCTCGGAATTCTCGCAAGATGACGACCCTTTTCCGGTCATTTCCGAAACTCGCTCGATCCCACTCACGACACTTCTCGAAATACCGAGACTACGGGAAACTCTCAAGCGACTTCGTCAAACCTCACGAACCATCTTGTCAATCTCGAAGCCCCCAACGAACCAACGCGGGACTTATCGACTCAACGAATCAGAGCACGGCGTCGCGCCACGCGAATTGCCGAAATCCTAAATGGCTCGACCGAGCCTCATTTTCTCGGAGTTACATCTTGTATATAAATCACCGAGTTTTGACACTTGAAACAACAAAGTACGCTTTCCACTTCTCCAAATTACCAAAACAACCCCTATTATTTGAAAAGTGACAAGTCCTGTTTTCAACTGTGAACCATTTCTCTTCCGACCAGCGTAACAGCAATGCTAAAATTTTTGGGAAATGAAAACATTGAATGGAGTGTTCTACTGTTCTGGCAGGTCTATTGTTGGATGAGCAAGATCTTGACAATCGTTCATACGACTAGTTCACTATCACTTGAGCAATTGTTGAGGTTCATTTTTTTCCAGATTTTAGATGGAGGCTACTCTCCCCAAGAAAACAATCAGCACGAGCCTATTTATCATGTCCTTCAAACATAGTGCACGTATATAATTGGCGGAGAATACATGGTATAATGAGTAATGGATAGCGTTGAATCTTAATACTGAACAATCTTCAATGTTCGAAAAGGAAAAAATACATTAAAAAAACTACTCCCTTTGTTCTTGTATTTTCTTTATACGCTCTCCAACACAGTTTTCATGTGCTCTCTGTTGAAAATTCAGAATGCCTGATCAATACATTCATTTGAGCAGACGGTAGAGTATAAGTGTGAGCCAGATGCACCAAATCAATCAATCTTCACTTGCACTGAATAGTCAAACACCTCAGTAAAATATTAGCATAGTAACTCTAGAAACTGAGGAAACTCCAGGAGCTTCAACACTGCAAGATACCAACTCCTGAGTCTCACCAATCTGAAGATCCAAGGTGCAAATGGAACTGAGAGACACCATGAGCTCGGTTTGCTCATTTGAATGTTAGCGTGACTCCTCTCTTGCAAGGGACAAGCTTGATGCCGAAACGCCTGTCAGGCAGTTGGTTGTCTTCTGTCAGTATCACCTGTCTTAGTCGGTCATCTCTTTCTTCATCTTCAGGCATTGATATTGCTTATAAGCATGTGTCTTGAGAAACATTAGTCTCATATTTATTTGGATGTTGTCAGCCGTAGATGGTGATTGATGATTGGCTCTGGTTTGATCATCAATACACTATCCGTTGCCGTAGTGCACTACTTTGTATCCCATAGTCTGATGGAGCTGCCATGTTAGCACCGGTACTTAGAGTTTTCTGGTCGCAAACCCTCGGAACCTCTCACTCCCAGTGTGCAATAGCATGTAGGACATAAGTTGTTGCTGATCACATTGCTCTCGAAAAACAGGTACACAAAGGGGTGGAGGCATAGGAGTACCTTCTCTATGATCCTCGACACTCAGAGTAGGCACATAGGGTAGAGTTGGTACCGGAGGGTTAGGTCGGAGAATGGCGCCTTTCCCCTTAGCCCTCACGCTTTTGTCCATCAGGACTTCCACAGCTCTTGGAGAAAATTTATCTCTCTTTTGAACAGCCCCCCCTCCCCCACTTCCCCGTGTGCACGAAGTTGTTAAGAAAAAAATAGAAGGAAAGCAAAGAGGAAATTCAAGGCACAGTTGGTGCCCCGTGCCTATTGTACATGTACTCATGATCCCCCACCCCCCCTTTCGCTCAAGCATCCAGAAGTTTTTGGTGTTATTTGTCATGCATCCAACACCTCATATGGGAAGAGCAGGCTTTAAAAGGAGAAAACACAAAACAAAAAAAAATTCCAAGCAGCATTGAAACATCTAAAATGATCACAATAGGGTGATTCTGACATGCCCACGAGAGAGAACAACGTTCCATTCTGAGAGCAATCAAGAGCTTTGGTGAATATGTCTACAGCCTGTTCCTTTCTACCGACATTTTCGAGTTCAACTTCTCCTTCACTGACAGAATCTCTGACATCATAAACTCAAATTTGCACGTGCTTGGCACTATTGTGTAGAACTCGGTCTTCACTGAGTACAATGGTCCTTTGGTTGTCATAGTAAATCACAGTTGGTTCGAGCTAGTCATAGCCAAGTTCAACCATCAGCATGCGTATCCAAACCGCTTCGCACGTCGCTTCACTGGTGGTAATATTTCTTTGCTTCTTTTGATGAGAGTGCTACAACTCACCGAGTTTCAATTCTCTAGCTGATGGGACCTCCCCTAATCATGAGAAGATAACAAGAAGTGAATTTTATGTCTTGTCAATCACCAGACATATCAACATCACAAAAGCCCATGAGAGTGATGCTGGACTATTTTGAGTATTTGATATTGAGATAACACTTGCTCTCAAGTACTTTCTACTTCTCTTTTCTCTCAGAGTGCACCTTGCTAGGATTATTGTATCCATGGGCGAGCAAACCCATTACAAACGAAAAGTCAAGTTGTGTCCCAACTGGGACATACATGAGTGGACCTACCATTCTTGGGTAGTGTGTGCATCAGCCAGATCTATAGTTGTTTCTATAGTGATTGGCTTTGTGAGATCAGTATCTGCCGCCATTGGAGTGAAGACAGTGTTGTTGTCTCCAAGGCCAAACTAGGAATGATGAAAATAATCATGGGTGATTTGAACTTCCAAACAGTAATTTGGATGGCCCATACCGGACATCTCAAATGTAGATGACAACTTCTTCTTGAACGTAGTGATGACTAGAAGAGAAGCACCAAACAAGATGAGATCATCAACATACAAGGTGACACCCATCAGATCAAAACCACCTCGAAAGTACACTAAGTGGTCAGCGTGGAGATGTTGGAGATTTTGCAACATGAAGAACTCATGGATATTTTTTCCACCGCCGTGGAGCTTGTTTAAGTCCATACAGGGCTTCGTGTAGACAAAAAAAAATTGCTTTCCCCTCCCTCCAAAGCTACACCAAGCCCTCGGACTGCTCTATATACACCTCTTCTTCAAGATCGCCATAGAGAAATGTAGGCTTAACATCCCATTAATGGGGGTGCCAGTCGTTCTTTGCAGCCAGTGCAAGAACCACATGAATCAAATAATATTTGGCGACGGCATAAACGTGACATTGTGGTTGATACCTTGGACCTGGCTGTAACCACGAGTAACCAACTGGGCCTCCTGGCATTGGGGTTGGCCATGTCCATACAACTTTGTCTCGAAGATACATTTGCATGTAATGACCAGTGTGTCGGGGGACACGGAGATAAGTGTCCAAGTCTGTTACTTTGGCATTTTCTCATATTCCTTAATGGTAGCGGCATAACACTGGGCACTGTCGCGATGACTCACGACCTCACATAGCTGATAGGATCCACCACCTCGGTGATTTGAGCAGTCTTACTTGGAACAGGTTGTGCATCAAGAGTTGGCATGAAAAGGTTAAATAAGCCTACAAATGTCTCCAACCATGAAGAATGGGCAGCGTGAGAAGGATAAAAAAACGATTAGCATGCTGCTGACCTGACATGGTCTAGTTGACAACCAATCAATCATAGTCGATTTTGGTTCCAACCCAGTGTCAGAAAAAAAAAACCGTCATTCGCTTTGAACAACGACTAGCCAAACGGTAATTTGGCAAGGTAGGTGGCAGCTTGTAGGACTCCAACCATTCCCAACCAACAACAATATCAATCGCGATTGGAAACTTGCTTGATACAAAAACGTACTTCCAATAGTTTTATGTTTGCAGTGTCACGATACTCATGTAATACAAGTATCCCGTTTGTGATTTCCTCTTGTGGGCCATCTTGGGACACAACACATATTGACCTGAAGAGTGAGAGAGAAAGAAAGGGTTGAGAAAATAAATTATTGACGTCTATCAATGACAGATCCACGTGCTGATATTGGCGAACTCGATGAATAGTTATCCATTATTATTTCTCAATGCCCACAGAGATATATTTCGTGGAAGCTTATTCCACGAATCCCGTTTGCATCTAGTCGAGATGAGTGGTCAATTGTCGAGGTAAACGACTTATGTCCAAGCACGTTTTAGACAACAACACAATGATGACGTCACCTTTTGAGTGGTCATCAGATTTAAACCCCATCCCAAAAGGGCTGAAAATTAGGGGTGGAGTACTAATGTAGCGTGGAAGTGCCACGCCGACCGGTCGAAGGAGCCAAGTGGCTCGAGCGGGGTCACCTGGGACTGTGGGCAGTGAGACGGGATGGCTCGAGGGTCAGAGGCCCTCATGTAGCGCTGTTTTCGCCTACTGGGCTAACAGATTCTGTCGAATCTGTTACATTGGTATCAGAGTCCAGGGGCTCGAATCCCACGTCCGGGTTACCGGAGATGCCACTCACTCCTAGTTGGGGGGAGTGTAGCGTGGCAGTGCCATGGCGACCGGTCGAAGGAGCCACGTGGCTCGAGAGGGGTCACCTGGGACTATGGGCAGTGAGACGGGGTGGCTTGAGGGTCAGATACCCTCAAGCACCGCGTTTTGGCCTAGTCGGCTAAGGATTCCGTCAGATCCGTTACAACTAGTTTTTGGAAATATGCCATGTTAGCACAATTATTTGAGAAGGTTTTTTTAAGATATTTGAATTACAGTTATTCAAACTACAACACCAATTTTTATACCCTGCTCTAAGTGCCCTCGTTTTGTTCACATCCATTAACATTCAAATCGAATTGGTTGTGTCATGTCCCCGTGGGTGCAAATTGAGACTTCGAGGTGCATTGAAGCGACCAAGTTTGCTTGCTCAAACTCGACCATGTAAATTGACTGCTCCCCCCACTTGCATGTGGTTGATGTCCACATGACATCTACACTTTGTGTGGGCATTGCCCTCGCTCGCAAAGAGCAACACCCTCTTGAAGGTCGGCGCCTCAAGGCCGCCACCTCTGCGAAGGGTGGCGTAGTCACGAACCCGCCGCGAGGAAAAGTTGAACAAGCCCATGAAGCGATTTTTCCTAGTTTGATTCAAAGGTGTAGTGGATTTGACGGAACCCTTGGAGGAGAGGGCCAAAACCGCGGTGTCTGAGGGTCTGAGCGACCCTCAAGCCATCCCATCTCACCGCCCATAGTTCCAGGTGACCCCGCCCGGTCCACGTGGCTCCTTCGACCGGTCGACGTGGCACTGCCATGCTACACTCCCCCCACTTGCAGTGAGAGCCGCATCGGCATCTCCGTTAATCCTGGCGTGGGATTCGAGCCATGGAGCTCTGATACTAATGTAGCGGATTTGACGGAATCCTTGACCCATAGGCCAAAACCGCGGTGCTTGAGGGTCTCCGACCCTCAAGCCATCCCGTCTCACTACCTACCGTCCATGGTGACCCCGCTCGAGCCACATGGCTCCTTCGACCGGTCGGCGTGGCACTGCTAGGCTACAGAAGCCAATATAGAAGTAACTTACAATCATCATAGAAGCACCAAGGAGAAGTACATGTCCAGTTTTGGAAATGTTCATAGGTAATTTCCCTCAAAATAATTTCATTAATACGACACATTGTGAACTGATGCATACTTGGCAGTATTTGCTTCATTGGATAATGATACTAGTTTAATTTCAAGTGATGTGGAAATCTGATTCTAAACTCATAAAATTAAAAAAATGTTCCATGTACCGAATGTTTGGAAAAATGTTGATACTAGAATGGTATGCCAAGTATTTATTTGAGGGGGTTGGTGCAATCCGCATGATAATAGGCATCGCAAGAAATGTCGATAAAGCATGCCTTTCTATTGTGAAGTGAGTAGCAAATGTTTTTTGTGCATATATGGATGAGAAAATTTGGAGGCCGAAGCAATGGAGAAACCGGAAGGGCATACAAACCCTTATACCTATTGCACGAGGGGGTTGGGAACGCCCTACGTGGTGCTTGGAAAATACAACTCCGCCTTACGTTGTTAAAAAAACCCAGACTGCCCACTCGCTTTTCCATGCTCGATAAGCGGCATGCGCCGCTGTTGGAGCGAAGCGGGGCGGGGCATGTCAACCACCATCGCTATTCTCGCTCCCACGCAAGAATCACGAATATGCAAAAACACACGTTTTTTAGATTGAGCATAAATTCTCGTTCAATTTCCCCTCAACATGCGAAACCCTGAATTTTACATGCATACCCTAGTCAAACCCTTGAAGTACATTCAGAGTTGTAGGGTTTTGGTTTATGCATGGGCTCATGCTTAGGTCTGTGGTAGTGGGGCCCGTCAGGCTCCCTTTCAAAGCATGGGGAGTCTCAGATTCCCCATGCAAACCATACACCCCCCCTCCCCCTGCACCTCTCGAACATTGAGATACCCCTTAAAATAAGGGTTTGGGAATGTTTGAAAAGTTTTTTACGTCAGCATGTCTACGCTGCATTGCATGCAACATCGGCATGGGGATTTTCCTCCCCATTTCTGGGGGAAAATGTAATATTATGAATCCACCGAGTAGAGGAGTTATATTCTATCAAAAGCTGGGTAAGATGTTTTTACCCTTCTGATCTCCGGATAGGGCATGTACACTTTCGAATTTATTGGGTAATCCCTTGATGTACCCAAAGGGAAAACTGTCCCATAGTTCTTGATTAGTAGATATTCTGGTTTACTTGCTTTTCACCAGTGTGCAATTCGGTTGTGTGCTTCCTTTCCGTGCTTTGCTGAACGTCCGCGCTAACAAACGATGCAATTTGTGTTCTGGAAAGCAAGATATTTGTTATTGACTGATTTTGTACGTTCATGACGATTGAGCCAAGACTGGTCAACGACGTGAGGTGCACATGGCCATGGCGACATGACGCACCTTCTGCGCTTTATCTTCCAGCAAGATAAAGCGCAGAAGGAGCGACCTTTCTCATCCGCTTGAAATAAGTGAGTTCAGGGTCTGTTGGGTCAATCTCGCAACAGCAGCTACCGTAACCATTAAATGTTTTTATTTTCTTTGAAACATAGCAAGGACATTGATCGCGCAGTGTTCATCGGCTTTTGATCCGGATAGATGGGTCATGAAAGTAGGCAAACCAAGCACTTTTTACAAAATGTTTATTTGTAGTTTTGCTACCATTCATACTAAAACCACGTCCCGAATGCAGTTCAAAAACAGAAGTCGCGCACTCAGACTCAGTCCTTCGTATTCCCTCTGTTCAACCTTACATGAAAATTTCGTTGAAAGTTAGCAGCGGGAGTGGGGACATCTGGTTTTGTTTTCAACTTGTCAGGACGTTGGACTTCTGGTTCCACGAGATTCGGCATTGTTTTATTCGCAACAGATATGTTCGCTGCTGATAACTTCGAAGAGGCAGTCATACCGATTCTTTTTTCTTTTAAGGGTTGGCTTTTCCTTAGCAATGTGAAGCTAACCCTCCGGTAAAAAAATCACGTTGTGAATAAATCCAGGTTAACAGGTTTCACGACTTCGTGTTAATTATACGAATGAAGACGGCTACAATTTTACGGTGTTCCCCTGCTCGGAAGTCAGAAGTCTGAAGTCAAATGTTGATCCAAATAGGTAGGAACGGTAGACGGCTTCTGAATTCAAACTCGGAAGTTGAACACCGTTCCCTCTCGGAACTGACCGTTCCGAGAGGGAACGGTCAGTTCCTGCGTGTTTCGCGGATGTCTTCGGAAAGTGACCGAACGTTCCTCTTCTCGCAGTTCCGAACCGCGGACCTGTCACCCAACGGCTAGCCAAGGGTGGTCGTGTCGCCTAACTGTGTCGAACAGGCCGGCCATGGACGATCGCACTCGGCCGGCCGGCATGCCGGC
>SZWC01026287.1:0-10693 GCA_023375785.1 Penium margaritaceum
GACATTCATTGCAGTAAGTGTGCTGCAAGATTCTCTCATGGTCATGGGGGGGGGGGGTGGGGGCCACGTCTACAAACCCTTGGCTTGCATGTAGCCGGATTTTCCTTGCAACACATTGTGGTGGATTCTTTTGCAGGCAGGCTCATTTCCAGTGTGAAATCTCATGAGCCCACTTTCGAAAGCAAATCTGCTGCTCACTCAAAAACGGGGGGAGGCTTGTTACCTCTCACCTGCTTCCCACAAAACTCCCAACATTGAGATCCCGAAACCCCATTCACCCACCCGTGGCATTGAGCTCTATTGTGAGTGTGTGAGCGGCTCTCCTCACTCCCTCTTCCTTGCTCCCTTGCAAACCCTAAGAATATTAACTGGCATCAGAGCAGGTTGATGGCTTGTTTTCAGGAAAGAGAGCACGTTGCGGTGTTTTCCCACACACCGGTTTGTGGTGTGCAGTCGCCGTCGCTGTCGTGACTCTTGTGCCGCAGCAGCAAGCACGGGATCTGCATGTGTCGTCATACCTTGCGTTCAGCCCAATAGGATGCCAAGGCTGGCATCCATGCAAGCTCCCATGTGTTGCTTCTTCACCCAAATTTGGCACTAGGTGTGCAGCAGCAGCAGCAGCAGCAGCAGCAGCAGCAGCGGCAGCAGCATTGAAGCAGGCAGCTGCAAGCAATCGCCACCCCTGCTGCATTGCAGCAGCTGTTGCATACTCCAGCTGCGGTGAAGTGAGTGTCTGCAATCACAAATTGGCACGCAGCCAGTGTAGCTGCAGTCTTTTACCCTGCAGTAGGGCACCGCTCGCTCAACTGTTGCGGCCACAGCAGCTGTGGCCGCAACAGTTGTGTATTTCATGTCCACCAACCGGTGCTTGACTAGTGCATGTGTGCAGTCGTCACATCCGGCTCATAAATATGTACTGATAGGTTCAAACCGTTCTGCGTTTGGATGTGTGTGTGTGTGTGTGTGTGTGTGTGTGTGTGTGTGTGTGTGTGTGTGTGTGTGTGTGTGTGTGTGTGTGTGTGTGTGTGTGTGTATGTGTGTGTTGAGTTATGGTCAAACCAGTGGTTTTGGGCCGGTTCAAGGGCGACCTGCTGCAATTCACAACTTGACTGAAGCCCACATTGGTTATTCATCATGTGGGCTTGACCATTGCAATGATCTCTCTGTACATTAAAGCTTATGAGACTATGCACGTGACTCCTGGCCAGATCCTTGCTGCTCTTGCGTCTGCATTGCGTGCTAGTGCATCTATTGACTTGACACGTTTGCTCCATTAGTAAAGAGCAGTGCTAGGAGGCTTCCACGCAACTTGTCAGTACCATCGTTCTGAGGCCACACACGATTCTTCCCTAGTCTTCAGCAGCCACCCTCTGGTTCATACCAGCAGAACCGAACCTACTGCAACCGCCCTTGTTCCACAATTTCTCAGCATCTTTGGTTGCGTCCCCAGACCTCCACCCTCTCAAGAGCACTGCAGCGGCTGCAACCCCTCAAGCTGCAGTGTGGCACTTGCATCAGCATCCCATCGCCCGACCGTCGCATCGCAGCAGCGTCGTCGCCGTTTTCTGGCTCTGTGACCCCTGGGGTCCGACCAACGCCTGACGGCAAGGGCACCCGGACTTCCCCTGTGCACAGAAACAAGAACAGTGTGGTTGTTTTGGCGATTAGGAAAGGATCTGTTTAGGAGAGTGGCAGTGATGCAATCGTGGCTCGACAGTAGTGACACGCGCCACGTCGCAGGGTAGTAGGTGTTGGTTAAAAATGAGGTCCTACCAAAGCCGCAGCACACTGATTATGACAGATTATAGGCTTGGAGCAAGAATTCTCACGTGCAAAACTCGATCTTGGGTCACTGTCCCAAATCTAGCAGAGATATGGGCAGAATTCTGACTGCTGCAATGACGTTTTTAGATCACTCAAATGATAGAGTTAGAACGCGCTTGATGGCTCGTTGGAAAGCCAGAGAGTCAGAGAGTATGCTCTCCAAATTTCAGCATCAATGGAGCACTATGGAGTCCTTGGCACTTCAGCAAAGTTACTGTGGTCACAGAAGAATTTGGAGCGAATGATTGACTTAGAATAAAATCACACACAAGAGTGGTGCCTCATATAGCTGGCACTCCTAGAGTACATAGAGGCACAATTACACACCAAAAAATACATTCCCTAGCCCTCCGAGGCGCAGGTGAAGAAACTGGGGTAGTTGGAATTTTTTCGTCACTGCTGTCATGCCCCTGGACTTACTGGCATACCCCCATGTGCTGGTAGGTTAAGCAGTTACCCTCCAACACTCACAAATGCGACTCGAACGCCCTGTTTTGGTTGTCGCGTCGCTAAGTTGTGATTCGCCAGAAGGGCGGTTTGCTAAGAAAATAACAAAGGCGCTGGACTTGCGCTGTCCGCGCTGGAAGAGGGGCGAGCACACGTGTAAAGTCAGAAAATTCGCGGCTGAAAAATGCCCGCTTGACTTTTCTGACTTACCGGTCAATCTCACTGAATCAGCACAAAAACTTCACGGCTGTCTTGTCGGCGCTTGCACATGGACAGTCCTCGTGCCCCATGTGCTCAAACTGCCTCTACCTGCGGTTTGATGCTCGTGCGTCAATTTAACAGCCAGGTTTGGCCATCCATGTGCGACCGGTAAACCTGGTGCGCAATCATTTTGCCGCACGCTGTCCTCGCAAGTGTGCGATCTCACCAAACAAACAAAAAAATGATTCTCTCACTCGTTGACTTGCCAGCTTGACCACCGGCAAGTCAACCTCCCCTCCTTTTTTTCTTTTTTCTTCTCTCTCGCTCTAGCTCGTCGCCTTCCGCCGCGCGGTCAAGGCGGCCGGCGAGTTTCGCCACCTTCACTCGCCAACACTCCCACTTGGCGAACACACGCCGGCATAGAGCAAACAGTATCATGTGCTAGGAAACAGTCCCATGCCTTGAGAGCACCACATGTGCTTCTCCTTAGGAAGTGGCTTGGTCAAGGAATCTGCCACCATCTTCTGTGTAGGGCAATATTCCAAATGAACTGCTCCCATCTCCACCTTCTCCCGCACAAAGTGAAACTGGATGTCAATATGCTTTGTGCGAGCATGAAATGCTGGGTTCTTGGCCAAAGCGATGCAGCTCTGGTTGTCAATGTTGAGGAACACCGGACCTGTGTTGACGCCGACTTCACCAAGAAGGCGGCTCAGCCAGATGGCCTCCTTTGTGGCCTGTGTGAGGGCGATGTATTCAGCTTCAGTGCTAGAGAGGGCAACAGTTGGCTGCTTCTTGCTGCACCAGCTCACACACCCCTCTCCAAAGAGGAATACGTAACCGGAGACACTCCTACGATCCTCCAGATTCGATGCCCAATCTGCATCGGTGTAGCCCTCCAACCTCCCGTCCTCGTTGCTTCCTCCAAGGACGAGCCCCCAATCAGCTGACCCCTTGATGTAGCGGAGCAGATGCGTTATGGCAGCCCAATGTTCAGCTGTAGGACTGCTCATGAACTGGCTCACTGCTCCCACTGCAAAGCCAATGTCGGGACGCGTGGCCACCATCAGGTACATCAAGCTGCCCACCACGCGCCGGTACTCGGTCGAAGAATCTGCTGCAAAGTCGAAGACGTCGCCTTTGACCAGCTTCGTTCCCACCGGCATTGGGGTAGATGCCGGTGCACAGATGCTCATCCCAAACTTGTCGAGGATGTTGTTGATGTAGTGGGTCTGGTTCAGCGCGATGGTACGTGCCGCACGGTCACGATCAAGCTGGATGCCGAGGAAGAACTTGGCTTCGCCGAGGTCCGTCATCTCAAACGTTGCCTCCATGACCTGCTTGAACTGAGTCAGTGGCTCAAGTGCACTTGCAATGATGATGAGGTCATCACCATAGACAAGAAGGATGAGCAAACTCTCCTTCTTGTCTTGCACATAGACACTGTGGTCGGCCTCACTCCGCACGAAGCCATGACCGCTCAAGTGCTCATCCAACTTTTCATTCCATGCACGAGGAGACTGCTTGAGACCGTACAATGACTTCACAAGACGACACACAAGATGCTCTCCTCCCTCTTGTAAAAACCCCTCAGGTTGTGTCATGAACACCTCCTCCTTCAAATCCCCATTTAAGAATGCACTCTTTACGTCCATGTGGTGGATTTCGCAATCCTGCGACGCGGCATGGGAGAGAAGGGTGCGAATGGAGCTGAACTTTGCAACAGGTGCAAAAGTCTCATTGTAGTCGATACCTTCCACCTGCGTGAAGCCCCTTGCACAGAGCCGCGCCTTGAAGCGGTCGATGGTGCCGTCCGGGTTTTACTTGACGCGGAAGACCCACTTGCAGTCTACCACCCGGCGGCCTGCTGGCTGCGGCACGAGCTCCCACGTGTGGTTCTTTGCAAGTGAGTCCATCTCCTCTTGCATCGCCGCACGCCACTCTGCTGCATGCTCACCGTTCAGGGCCTCAAAAACAGTCGTCGGCTCCTGCACGGTTGCCACAAGAGTGCGCTCTGCTGCAATGTGGCTGAAGCGAGTTGGCGGGCTCACGGTACGGCCGCTTCGCGTGGAAGTGCGACTCGGCACCTCGGCTGCAATGTCGGTGTCACTCTTTGTTGCTTCCTTCTCCGTCTCCTCAACAGTGCTTGCCGTTGTGGCTGAGTTTGGTGCCAAATCTGCTGCTGCAGGGGAGCTCGCGATATCGGAGAGGCGCTTCACCTTGTTGCTTGCCCCTTCCTCCTGCTCCCTCACGGTCTCACGTTCCTGCTCAACAGCCATGGCACTTGGGAGGAGGAGCGGGAAGACTTCAACAGCTTCATCATCACATGCTCCCACTTGACCCCAACCCTCCTTCTCCTCAAACACCACATCCCGGCTGATCACAATCTTCTTGTTGCATGGATCAAACAACCGGTATCCCATGCTCTCCATGTCGTACCCCACAAACATGCATGGGCGGGTTTTGGAGTCAAGCTTCTTACGCTTTTGGTTGGGGACGTGCACGAAGGCCTTGCACCCAAACACCCGTAGATTTGCCACCGACGGCTTGCGGCCTGACCACGCCTCGGCCGGTGTGAAGCCGTCGAGTGCCTTGGTTGGGGAGAGGTTCTTGAGGAGGGTTGCGGTCATCACTGCTTCCCCCCACATCTCAAGCGGCACACTCCGCCCGTGGAGCATGCTCCGGGAGACCTCCATGAGGGTGCGGTTGCACCTCTCGGCGACGCCATTTTGTTGTGGAGAGTATGGAGCTGTCCTCTCTGCTTTGATGCCCGCTTCCGTCAGCACACGTTCGAAGGCGTTGTTGGCGTACTCACCACCACCATCACTGCGCAACACCTTGATGCTTGACCCCTTTTCCTTCTCCGCCCTTGCCTTGAATTCCAAGAACCTGGTCAAGCACTCATCTTTTGATGCAAGGAGGACAGGAAGAATGGCGACCATGAACTTTCCGCCCACCATTGCCTTGGTCAGGAAGTCAGCCTGCTCCTTGTCTGTGCCGACCAAGATGACGGAGATCACGTGTCGCTCACACACAAAATGATGCTCCATAGCAATTTACATCATCCGTGCATGGAGCACACAAGAGTTCTTTGGGATGGAAAAGACACTCTAATTGTCATAGTCCAGGGTAATGGAAGGCACAGACTGAAATAACTCATAACATATGCGTTAGGAGTGCAACATCTCAGCAGCCCGAGGCCCCAAGTTGATGTATTCTATCTCTAACTTTGTACGTTCAATGCATCCCTGCTTGCCACTGGGCCATGATACAACAGTGCTACCCAGCAGGAACACATAATCTGTCCGACCATGCCTAGTGTCTGAGGGCACATGAAGTGCTAGAGAGGACAAGGTTATAGGATGTGATGGAGAGGAAGAAGCGGACTCCAAAAGTAGTGGAGAAGAAGGAGAGGACAAAGAGATATAGTAGGAGATTAAACAGGCAAAGAATAAGTCGACGGAGAGGACATAGTGTGGGGAGGGTGATAGGAGGAATTGGGAGAGGCAGAGTGAGATTGGTTTGAGTCTAAGGGAGTGGACTGGCTCAGTGGGTCAACCACCTAAATCCAGGCCATGGATACAACTGAGGGAAATGGCAAAGAACCTCCTCCCAGCCAAGAGAGTGAGTCAAGAGAGGTGCAGGATGCAAGATGGGACAGATCACATTCAAATACATCCTAAGAAGAGAGAGCATCATGTACCTCAATGACATGGCACCAGCTAGCGTCCTACAAGCGCCACACCGCAGAGAAAGATGCAGCACCAAGAAAATGGAAAGAAGAACAAGGGGTACAAACTTGCCCTTGCGATGGTCATCGGACAGCCATACAACAACGACAGAGTCCCAGACACGGACGAGATGCAAGTCAGCATGACGACCGGTCCAACGTTCAAACGGGATAACAAAGCCAGGAAGAGGGCTTTGAGGTACACGGCTCTAGACCCAACTCATGTATGACATTGTTTCAAAAGCAAAGAGAAGGGACTAATCTGTGGCAGAAAGAAGGAAGCATACCCCATCAGCAAGAGTGTGATTCCAACATTCAGTGACAACATTCTGCTAGAGTGAGTAGGAGTAGACAGCTCCATACACACACCTTGAAAACACCTAGTCAGTAGGAGGTATGATTAATCATAGGCATTTTATACACTGCTAGATGAGTGTAGATTCCTAGAAGGTTACAAGCGTTACAAGGTTTTTTTTTTATGTTAAGACCATTATAGGCCTGCTGAGAGTTTCTTACAGCACCTTGTTTGAGTACATGTTTTGACAGACCCTCCATGTGTTAATTCTATGCTCTTTAGCGCATGTATAGGGAACTTTTATACATATACAGGATACTTTTGCACATGTACAGAACACTAGATCGGAAGAGCCCTATCCTCCCTCCCCCCTCCCTCTCGAGTGTATGAGGTGAGTGTATGAGAGGGTGTGTATGGTGGAAGTCGTGAAACGTGCACTGATGTACGTCTCATGAATTCCTAGAAAGTACTTCATACGACTACACTAGTGCCTTTTTTAAACATCACCCCACAAACACCATCGCATGCACTCTTCTCATACATGTTTCTGTTTTTGGGAGGGGAGTAGAAACACTGGTTCATCAACATCGCTCGGACCTTCATCTTCCCTCCCGGAGTGTATGAGGCGAGTGTACGAGGGGGTATGTGTGGTGGGAGTCACAGAACGTACACTAGTGTACGGATTGCGACTTCCTGAAAAATGTATCATGAGAATACACTATTGTCTTCATAAATATCCCCTCCTACATACACCATCTTACACATTCGCCTCATACAGTTTTTCATTTTGAGGAAGGGGATGAGTGTAAGCCGGACAGCGCCAACAGCACTAATTCTGGCTTTACACTTCCTTGCATGTTCAGTCTGACTATGGATTTAGAATCTACAGGAAAAAAAATGTGAGATCAACCCAAGAACGGGGTTGATCCGGTTGAGGAAGTTACGCCCTACCAAAGGTTGGACCGGCCGAGGCGGAAACAGGTGACAGTAGTTGATCCTCAAAGATCTGGGATCGACCCTCCAAAGACCCAACGAGGCCGAAGCGCACCTTGGGACCTGGTTTGTCAATGCCTCAAGGATTATTGAGGGCCAAGGGCTCTTTGGAATGGCACCCCGATGTGTTGTTACGAGAAAGGGTGCTTTGGGCGGCCATCGCCGAGTGAGCAGCAAAGAGAGTGACAGAATGATTACTGCTCCAGACAAGGCAAGCACGGAGATTCAAACGGCCAATAGCTACCAAAGACAGAGAAACCCAGTCACTGTGCCATCAATGACTACTCAAGCTGGAGATGCCACAAGCACTTTAGTGCCTGCGTGACGCACCAACGTCCGGGCCTCACCTGTAGATGTGAGGACAACTGCAGTAGTGGATGTGTAAATAGAGTTGACTATACAAGAAGTGATGTGAGCTGCAGTGGCAGCAACAGTCAAGACAACTCATGATTCAGCATCCACCTGAATAGCAATGTTGGCTGCAAAATCTGCCAGGAGGGAGGAAGGAGTGGTGGCTTCGAAGTAAGGCGCAGTGGCCCGTACGACTGCCATGCCAGTGGGAGCCCTGTTGGCTCGGAGTTCAGTGGCGGAGAACGTGACAGCTGCACCTGTTGCGGCATCCAGTACTGCTTCGGCAAGACTGAAAGTGTCAGTGTGAGTAGAGAAAAGGGGAGCATGTCCTGGTTGCTCACTTTCACTAGTTTTGCTTGTAGGAGACGTGTAAGAGGTACTATCGGATGAAGGATGTGGAACAGGAGGCTACATCCCTGGAGGGGACTCAGGAAGAAACTCTGCAGTGTACAATAACGACGCGACCTCCCATTCTCTCACTTCCTGAAGCTGGCAGATGTTTTCGCGCCAGCACTTGCTTGATGGAATGCACACCCAAAGAGGAATATTGCCAAAATTCTCATCCGGTCCAGCCCAGCAATTGGCTTATGGTCGCACACATGACCCGACCTCCTTGTTGTCACGGATGCTGGTGGAAGAGAATGATGCAGCCGACGAGGAGCTATGGTTGTCTGAGGTCGTTTTGTACACCGTCATATGGGTGTATAGTTGTGTATGATGATGCATGAAGGTTACATGAAGTTGCAGACATGGAGGATCCCTATGTGGTGAGTGTGCGGGGGGAGTGAATGTGGAGATGGCTGCTATATGTACACTGCTGCATAATGTTGTGCTTCAAATGTGTAAGTGAATGTTGGGGAGGGAGGGTTCCATATGGTAAGTGTATGGAGGGAGTGTATGGGGAGATGGGTACTAAATGTACACCAGTGTATAATTATGTAATTGAGATGTGTAAGTGAATGGGAGGAGGGGGTTGTATGTGGTGAGTACATTGGGGGAGTATATTTGGACGTGGGTTCTAAGTGGACACTAGCGTATAATGCTATGACTCGTATGTGAAAGTGAATGAGGGGGCTGGGAGGGATGGGGTTCTATAAGGTGAGTCCATGAAGGGAGTGTATGGGGTGATGGGTGTTAAATGTACACTAGTGTATAATGCTGTGATTCATATGTGCAAATTAATGTGGAAGGGGGGAGCAATGGGCGGGTTTTCAATGTGGTGAGTGTATGGGAGAAGTGTATGGAGAGATGGGTGCTAAATGTACACTAGTATACAATGATTTGATTCAGATGTGCAAGTTAATGTGGAGGTGGGGAGGGTGGATGGGACATGTATATGGTGAGAGTATGGGAGGAGTACATGGGGAGATGGGTGCTAAATCTACACTAGTGTATAACACTGTGATGTGCAAGTGAATGTTGGAGGGGGGTGTGGGAGGGTGAATGTAGTTAGTGTTTAAGGGGAGCGCATGTGGGGATGGGTTCTATACGTAAACTAGTGTATAATGTTGTGATTCAGATGTGTAAGTGAATGGAGGGGAGTTTCCATGTGGTATGGATGGAGTGTATGTAGAGATGGGTAGGAAGTGTACACGAGTGAATGATGTTGTAATTCACATGTACAAGTGAATGTGGGAGGCGAGAGAGGGGGTTCTACATGGTGAGTATACGGGGGGAGTGTATGGGATGGTGGGTACTAAATGTACACTAGTGTATAATGTTGTAATTCAGATGTACAAGTGAATGTGGGAGGAGGGGGCATTGTATGTGGTGAGTGTATGGGAGGAGTGTATGTGGAGATGGGTGTTAAATGTACACTATTGTATCATGCTATGGTTTAGATGTGCAAGTGATTGTGAGAGGGAGGGGACATGAAGTGGAGGAGGGCTGTATGTGGTGATTTTATGGAGGGAGTGAAAGGGAGATTGATGCTGAATTTACACTAGTGTATAGTGTTGTGATTCAAATGTGGAGAGATGGGGAGAGGAGGGGGGGAGGGTTGTATGTGGTGAGTGTATTGACACGCTGGTCAAGTAATGTGGTTTTTAGGAAGGAGTCTTCCTTTGTACGTGGGGTATGTGTATGTCCTGGAAGTACCCATAAACTCATCATATACAATCCCTCCTTTCATTTCCCTCCTCCCCTTCCACATTCACTTGCTCATCTTAATCACATCATCATGCACTAGAGTATGTTAAGCATCCATCTCCACAGATACTCACCTCATATACTCACGACATACGCACGCCTTCTTCCAACATTCACTTTTATATCTGAATCACAGCATCATACACTAGTGTGCATTTAGCATCCATCACCCCATGCACTCCTCCCATACACTCACCATATAGAATCTACCCCCTGCCCTCCACATTCACTTGTACATGTGTATCACAGTATTATACACTAGTGTATTGGAGGAGTGTATGTGGACATGGGTATCAAGTGTGCACTAGTGCATAATGATGTGATTCACATGTTCAAGTGAATGTGGGGGGCTGGGGGAGGGGGGATTTGTGTATGGTGAGTGTATAGGGGAGGTGTATGAAATGATGAGTGATAAATGCATACTCGTGTATCATGCTTAAATTCAGATGTTCAAGTGAATGTGGGGGGATGGGGGATTTTATGTGGTGGGTATATGGGAAAAGTGTATGTGGAGATGGGTGCCAAATATACATAAGTGTACAATGATGTGATTCAGATATGTAAGTGAATATTGGGGGAAGGGAGGGTTGTATGTGATGAGTGTATACGGAGAGTGCATGTAGAGACTGATAGTAAGTGTACACTAGTGTACAATATTGTGATTCATATATGTAAGTGAATGTGGGGCACGGGAGGGGGGGGGG
>SZWC01026287.1:21912-32851 GCA_023375785.1 Penium margaritaceum
CACACACACACACACACACACACACACACACACAAACACACACACACACACACACACACACACACCACACACAAACACACACACACGGTGACACAAAGTCACGCAAGCGCGTACGCACGCACGCACGCACGCACAAGCATGCACGCACGCACGCACGCACACACGCAGGCACGCACGCATGCACGTACGTACGCACGCACGCACACACGCAAACACGCACACACGCACACATGCACGCATCCACGCACGCACGTATTTACGCACATACGCACGCACGCACGCACGACGGGCGCCCGGCGTGACCTCTTCCGCCTCCTTGGTGGAAGCGGAGTCGGCGTCAGGAGCGGCTGCATCCACTGCAGCACCAGCACCAGCGCAAGACGCATCAACAGCGGTAGCAGCAGCCGCGCACGCACTCACAAACCAGAGCTGCTGCTGCCGCCGACTGCTACCGCCGTTGCTTCCGTGGTCGAGTGTGCAGCTATTGCTGTGGGCATCGCCGAAACTACGGAATCTGCTGCTGCTGCTTCTACAGCGGGTCATAATGGCACGGGTCACAGAGGTGTGAAACGAGGCGATGTTGAAACGAAGCCAAAAGCTTCGCTTCAACATCGTCACGCTGGCGGTCCATGAGCGGCGAAAGGTGGGGAGAAGGGGGGGAGGTGGGGGTGGGGGGTGACGCGCGGGGTGTGGCGATAGCCACCCCCCGGGCGACGCGCGATGTGTACAAACAATTGAGGAAGAAACTAAAGTTTTTACAACTAGCAGGGCAGGGCATTGAACTCCAGTTTGGACGGAGTGAGGATAGAAGAAAGTGTGAGTTTTATCTAGACACTGCAAAAATAATTTAGGAAAGAAGAAAGTGCCACACGCCTTGCTGTACGCCACCCTCTCGAACAAGACCAGTCCAACCAACGACGGTCGACTTCAGCACGATGACGGATGCCAGCGCGGTGGGTGGAGATAGTGGGATGATAAACTTGGCATATGGTGGATGAACCTTCTCTCACAAAACTATCTTTTCTCGGACTGAGGCCGGTTAGAAGAGGGGAGGGGGTGTTGGATGAGCTGACTCAGCACAAAAACAAGACCAGGGGGTGAGCCTGGACCCTGGCGTTCAGATGAAGACAAAGGAGAATGTGTGCCTGGATGTTTTTAAAATAGCATAAAATTTTGATGGAATGGGACGAAGCTTTTTGTACTTAAGGTGATTGGTCGATATTGTAAACATTTTATCTCTCAAAAAAAACAATGTACATCCATGTCCACGAGGAGAAAAACACTTATTATCCCACAGAAGTTATTTGGAACTCACTTCTTCTAAAGGACATGAATGAAACGATTAAAATTATTCGTCAATGTATTCACCTACCTCCACAATATGGGCTTCTATACGTCTAAACTGTATTTCATCCTTCTTGTTCAAACTTTATGGAGCATTTTCTTCTTTTTTTTTTTATTTTCTATGGATTTTCCATGAAATTTTGAACCAAACAAGAAGATTGTGATATCTCTCGTTTACTGAAAGATGCACAAGTTCCTGCATTCTTTCATGTAAACGTCACTAGCTGGAATTCTCATGGGACTTCAAAGAATGTACATGCTTTGAACAAATGACTAGGATGTATATCACACGTGAATAGCAATCGATGCAAGGAAAATAAGAATGAAGCATGAGAAATGAAGGTTCTAACAAATATGAAGATTGAATTTTCATTTGCTTTCTTGCATGGCAACCTTCACTTAAAAATTAAAGCTTAAATGACGCCATGAGTAGGTAAGATCACCATTATTCCCTTCTTGCCAACCAATAGCAAACCATGCTCGCAAAACAAGTTTGTCACGGATCAAGGGTCTAAAATGTTTTGTTTTTTTTTAGCTTGATTCCATGTGACCGACAAAAAATATCCGTGCATGATGAGATCTGGTTTTTTTTTAGGAGATGGTGAGAGAAGTAGCTATTACAAGATGGACATGTCAAATGGTCGCCCATTGCCATCAATGGCAAGGTGCTTTTACTTCGTACATACAACCCATATGCGAGTGTACTCTACTCTTTGACACTTACTTTGTACTATGATCAAGTTTTCTGAAGTCTCCCTAGATTCCGAATTTCTTTTTTACTGAAGATGTACTACGTAACCCTGTGCACGCCTTGCGTGCAACATTGAACACTTGTTGCTCACTCTTCGCTTGTCAAGCTTCCCCTCTTCATGGCGTTCTGTTCCTCTCTTGGCTCGTGATTCCCCATTTCCCTCGCTCTCCCTCTAACCAGACTCCTCTATCCTCAAGGATCAGCAACCGACTAGCAAAATGTGACTTTTCCAAAAACCCACATGCAAACTTGGAGATAGCCCATGCATCCTAAAGTGTCAATGAGCTAGAGCTCCCCTCGTGCAAAATCACAAGTGAGAAATCATGAGAGCATAATTTGTGTGGCCATGAGCCTCAGCTTCAAGTTGTACTTGAAAAAATGCGTAGAAGCTTCCTAGCAACACGGCCGCTGACCGGGCGTCAGTGCCTAGTCAGACGGTGACGACAATCACAGGTCGTACACACAACGGCAAGGGTTTGGCTAGGAGACACAAGTCCAAGTGTCAGAATGCTTCAATATAGCATATGCAGAGAGAAATGACAACTGACAGGTCCAGGGCATAAATACCTGCCGCGGCGCACGGCGGGTGTCGCACGCGGCAGTCCAAGAGCTGTCCTAAAACCGGCCCAAAACCACTGTTTTGGCCGTAACTCTGCGCACACATGTCAGAATTCTACGCCGTCTGAACCTAGACGAGCAGAATCAAAAGACGCACGCAACGACTGGTCACATGCATGCATCCATCGACTGACAGCGAGTATACAATGCAAAAACATGCAAATGGGCCTCATGCCCAGTCCGCCGAAAGGCGCCTGCAAGACGTAGAAGACACAGCAAGNGACGGGTAGTCCGCCGCCTGTCGTCACGCCGGTGTCACCAGGGCCGCCTGCCTCAGGGATCTGCACGAGTATGGACACGGCCGAGTGGTCACAGTAAACTGTACAGGAACGGCACAAATCACAACACTCCCCCATGACCCGATGGTACGCATGTCCATACACGTGCAGCACTGGTACAACCACATAGTGAGTGACACAGACAGATGAGACGGCAACGTGCATCCCACACTCAACCACTGTCACGCACGGGACGAAGCCCAACAGAACGAATGGCCACCTGGAACTTTCCGCGGGCAAGTGACTTCGTCAAGAAATCAACTCGCTGCAAGTCAGTGCCAACCCACATGATGGAGATCACGCATCGCTCCACCAGATCCCAAACGAAGTGATGCTCAACCGCAATGTGCTTTGTGCGAGCATGAAAAACACCAGAGTTATCCGCAATGGCGAGAGCACTCTGGTTGTCGCAACACAGCACAATGGCAGAAACTGACTGCCCAAGCTCAAGAAACAAGCGCTGCAGCCAAACTACCTCAGCAGCCCCTGCCCCCAAAGCCACATACTCTGCCTCCGACGAGCTACGTGCGATGCAGCCCTGCTTCCCGCTTCGCCAAGACAAAGCGGTACCACCGAGCAGAAACACGTAACCAGTGCGACTGCGCCCGTCAGGACTCCAAGCCCAGTCGCTGTCAGTGTAGCCGTCAAGGACCACCGAACACTGCCGACGAAAGCAGAGTCCGAGGTACTGCGTGGAGACCACGTACCGTACCACTTGCACAGCCGCGTGAAGAGCTCTCGCACGTGGAGCCTGCGAGAACTGAGCGAGGAGGTTGACGGCGAACGCGATGTCGGGACGCGTGGTAGTGGCCAGGTACATCAGAGATCCAATAAGACGAAGGTACAAGGTCACGTCCACTGTCTCCCCCAACTGTGTAGGGTCGTCCACCTTCAGAGCATCCTGCCCATCAGGTGTGAGTGGTGTGGAAGCAGTGGGCAGTGCACCGAGAAGATCGCTAAAGCGCTCCCCCACGACTCGTGCGTATCGGGCCTGATGCAGCAACAGTGTCTGACGTCTGCGATCACGCACAATCTCCATACCAAGAAACACCGATGTAGGACCGAGGTCCTTCGTCCTGTAGGCGGTCTGCAGGACAGCCTTGGCCTCCTTCACGGCCTCCAGCGACGGAGACGCGATCAGAAGGTCATCAACATAGACCAAGATGGCGGTAAACCGCTCGGGTGTCGGTAGGATGAAGAGTGAGGGGTCTGCCTCGCTCTCTACGTATCCTGCGCGAGTCAAGGTGCCAATGATCTCCCGGTTCCAACACCGTGGAGACTGCTTGAGGCCGTACAAGGACTTGCGCAAGCGCCAGACCTTGTCACCGTCTTCAAAGCCTGGTGGCTGAGCCACGTAGATCTCCTCATCCAAAGAGCCATGGAGGAACGCGTTGTTCACATCCATCTGGTGTAGTTCCCAGTCATACTGAGCTACTACACCGAACAGAGCTCGAGCTGAGGTCATGCGGCCGACAGGGGCAAAGGTGTCAGTGTAATCAACTCCCTCGATCTGAGAGAACCCCTTGACGACCAAACGAGCCTTGAAGCGTTTCAGTGAGCCATCCGGCTTCACTTTCTTGCCAAAGACCCATTTGACCTGAATCGCCTTCCTCCCAGGGGGAAGGTCGACCAGCTCGTAGATCTGTGCTCTCGGATAGCGCGAAGCTCATCCTCGCAAGCAGCTCACCAGGCATCAGCATCCTGCGATGAGAAAGCCTCCCTCAATGTGCCTGGGTCCGGCGCTATAGAGGGGGAACTGTGCGTGGCAAGTGCACACGCCTCAGTGTCTGGCCTGACAGCCACGAGATCAGCTGCTGCGTCACAGGCGACATGGAACTCGCGGGTGACCAGGTCGTGCCCTATGGGGCACGCTGGGTGTACCTCTAAAAGCTCAGTGCGGACACTCAGGCGTAAGGCCTTTGTGCCGGGATCACCGCTCGCGATGCTGGGAGAGGAACGTCTGGATCCGGAACCCGACGCTCGCTGAGCTCCAGAATCCAGTGGTCGAAGGCGACCACTGGGCTCACGAGAGTAACCGGAGGTCGAGGGGCGGACCTCAGGTGCAGGAACAGGTACGACCACAGGAACAGGTGCGACCACAGCTGGTGAGGGCTGAGACGAGGCAGTCGGAGACGCCGTGCGCGGAGATGCGTGTGTGGGGGACACTGAGCTCGGGATGACAGCGGGCAAGGCTGGCCCGGAAACTGAGACCGGAGTGTCAGCCGACGTAGAGACAGGAGTGGGCTGGGCTGGGTCAGACCCCGGACCAGGGGTGCCAGTGGACAGAGTGGGTGATGCAGGAGGGGCCGTGGGAGCAGCGGTATCTGTGGGGTGCGAAGCAGGCTGGACAGGCGGGATCTCTGGACCAACGGCAATGATAGCCGGATCATCAAGTGCTGGAGATCAAGAGGGGACTCAAGCAGACATATCAGCATGGCGAGGAATGGTCGCTGGCGAAGAGGTCTCCCCCATCCGCCGAGGACCCTCACAGGAAGGAACATGAGCTGTAGAGAGCGCTGTAATCGAAGTCAGATAACGGTATGTGAGTGACTCAAAAAACAACGCGTCACGAGACTCAATGACACGACGGCGAGTGGGGTCCCAAAAACGCCAGGCCTTCGACCGCGGGGAGATGCCGATGAAGGCACACAAGCGACCCCAAGGGGAGACCTTGGACCCCTGCTGGTCCTCGGTGTACCATACGGAGGCAAGGGATCCCCAGACGCGTGCGAGACGAAGATCGGCACGGTGGCCAAACCAGAGCTTGTACGGTGTAACATGATCCGGAAGCGGACCATGCGGGAGGCGGTTCCAGACCCAAGTCATGTAGGCGAAGCCCTCGAAAGCGAAGGACTCTGGGAGACCGCACTCAGACCGCATGGCGCGGACCGCATCCTCCATGGTGCGGTTCCAGCGCTCATATACACCGTTCTGCTGTGGGGTAGCAGGAGCGGAGACCTGGTGAAAAATGCCATGCTCAGCAAAGAATGAGTCCATCTCGCCGAGGAACACGCCGCCGCGATCCGAGCCAAAGGTATGTAGCGTGTGGCGAGACTGACGCTCAGCCATCACGAGCCAGAGCCAAACCGCAAGGGCGGCGTCGCTCTTCTGACACAGACTGTAGACCCACCGCATCCGGGTGAAGTCATCAGTCAGCGTCAGAACATACCGGCCCCTCTCGGACAGTGACTCGACTGGAAGAGGACCGAGCAGATCCGAGTGGACCAACTCGAGGGGCCTCAGCGCTCGGGAACGCGAATCAGGGTAAGTGCACCGGTGCATCTTACCCTGAGCGCAAAAAAGACAGTCGGTCTTTGGTGGCTTCTCGAAAGAAGCCACGTCAAGACCAAGAGCGGGTTGTGTCTGGATGAGCTTCGACACAGTGTCGAAGCCCACGTGACACAGACGTCGGTGAAGCAACCGCTGGTGTTCCGGGGATAGAACACCAGTGACAAAAACGCGACCAGAGGAGGAGGGAGAGCAAGGGGAGGAGGGCCGAGCAATGCGGTACAGGTCATCTATGACTGAAGCGCGCAGGACAATGCTACGGGTGTCAAGAGCAGTCACAATCGCTGAATCAGCGGTATGCTCAACGGAGAGACCCATCAGAGTGCAGGCACGCACAGACAGCAGACTGAGCTCAAGATCAGGTACAAACAGCACGTTAGAGAGATTCAGGGGGCCAGACGGACCATCAAAGCACACAACCCCAACACCGTGAACTGGTAAGGACTCACCAGAACCTGTACGAACGGAACGGACAGTCGTAACAGGACCAAGCACCACAAAGTCACTACGACGACACGTCATGTGGTGGGTGGCACCGGAATCGATGATCCAAGTGTCACCGGAGTCAGGACTGGTGGACGTCACTGTACAACGAGCGATAGAACACTCGGTATCAGAGGGACGCTGAGCCGTCAGTGAGAAGGAACGACGTACATCACGAAGATGAGACTCATGAATCCAGTCAGTGATGTCAGGCCCATCATCATCACATGCGGACTGTGCTCCCCCACACGTGTCATCACGAGTCACGAGGACGGACGAACAAGCAGTTTGTGACCCACTCGACGATGACGACACACTCGCACCTCCCTGAAAGCGAAGCGCCAGAAGATGACGAAGCTCGGTGATGGTGCGGTCACGTGGGTCTGGATCACTGCTGCTCACCGGTAAGGATGCAGGAACAGCTGCAGTCGTAGTCGCCGCGCGTCCAGAAGAGTGTGCGGTCGACGTCCCGGACGTGGTGCGCGCAGCATGGGCAGCCTGAAGTCCGCGAGTGATGCGCTCCCAGTCGAGCGGCTGCTGGCACTCGGTGTAGCGATGGGCACCTCCACAGTTGTAGCAGTGCACGGAACGGCCACTGCTACCACTGGATGACGACTGCTGCTGACCCGATCCGCGCTTCCTATTCTTCTTCTTCCCCTGGGCAGCTGCTGCAACGCCCTGTGTCTACGTGGACATAGACGGGGTCAAAGAGGAGGAGGAAGATGAGGTTGTGATGGAAGAAGATGAGGGTGACTGCAAGAGGGAAGACGGTGGTGAGGCGAGGACTGCGGCAGCGAGGGAAGTCTCCTGATGTGCTACTGCTGCCTCGCGGGCCGACGTCACGTGGAGGAAAAGCTGATGGGCCCACGGGAGCAGCTGCAGGGTGGCTGAGAAAGGCTCGAGAGCAGCGTCGCTGTACCGTGTGAATATGTCGGTGTACTCCAGGCGAACTCCGAGCATGATCGTCCGAAGCGCCCACAGCTGTGTGCCCCCTGAGGTCCCCAGGCGCGTGTAGATACGCATGGCGCGTCGCCAGTAGTCCGCNGCAGGCTCCGCTGGTCCCTGACGGAGGGAGTGGAAGGCACGAATGTGTGACGCACGGGTGGCGTGCGTCTCTGCGGCCAGGAGGGACAACGCCAGATCCCAGCCTCCACGAGGATCAGCTCCGGTGCCTGTGCCAGCCTCGCCGAGGAAGGGACGGAAGTCAACAACAGTCTCGCGTGGCATGGCGTAGAGAAGTCCTCGCATGGCTCGGGCTGCTGTCAGCACCTGTGCTGGATCTGTAGACTGGTATGGGCTGTGGTAGTAAGGTCACACTCCCTCAGAAGTAGCCCACACCTGAAACAGGATGTCCCAGCAGTCAAATCCGTCCTCGCTGATGTACCGTGGAGGTGGTGCCTCAAAGTCCTTTGGCTGCCTCTCCGTGGGGAGAGCAGCCGCAGGCTGAGGAGGGCGAGTGACGGGAAAAACTCCAGGTAGAGGGTGGTCACTGGGGAAGTCAGGTGACGGTCGTATCGGGGACACGGGTGGAGGTCGGATACCCGTCTGCAGCTGACGGAGGCGCTCCTGTAGAAGGCGAATCTCCCGCTTCTGGGAGTCATCCTCGAAGCCTGGCACGAATGGCTCGTCATCAAGGAGGTCCGCAGGTGGTGGGGAAACCACGCCAGGAGGTGAAGCAGGCGGGACGCCTGCCACGGGCGCCTGAGCCGAGTGCTGGGTGGAGGCCGCAACGCCGGCAGCTCCCTCGGAGATCCGCGGAGGAGCCGTGGACTGAGCGCGCAGGAGCTCAGTCAGCGTGCGGATCGCGTCAGTCTGCTCTCGCTGTAGACGACGCATCTCCTCCTGCTGACTGCGCAGGTCCTCAATGGCCTGCGAGCGAGAGCTCAATACCCCTGAAGAAGAGGAGGAGGGATCACCTGGTCCCTTGTCCTTGTCGTCGGGCGACCTCATGTCGCCACTCACTATGGGACGACAGGTCAACTTTGCCGGATTTCAAAAACGACTGCGTTTCTCGAGGAGTTGAAGCGCTGGCAACTTTTGACTTTTCGGTTGAAAATTTGACTAAGTGTTATGCTGATGTCAGCAAGTGGTTGCTGACGTCAGCACGACCTGATGACGTCAGCAACCAAAAATGCTGACGTCAGCTCGTCCCCTCCCGTTCCCCCCCCCCTTTTTTTGTTTCTTGTCACGGTTTTGCCGCCGCGCGGTGGCTCGCGGCAGCTCCGCGGAAGCTGCGAAGCAGCTTCTACCCAGCTGCTGCTGCAGCTGTCTTGTCAGCTGCAGCAGCAGCTGCGTAGCTGCGCGTGCAGCGGTGGCAGCGGCGGCTGCGCTGCTGCTGCTGCTGCTGCTGCGCGCGGCGGCCGCTGCCGCGCGCGGCGCTGCTGCTGCGCGCTGCAGCTGCTGCTGGCTGCCGCCGCCTCGCGCTGCTGCTGCTGCCACTGCTGCGCTGCTGCTGCTGCCGCGACTGCCGCTGCTGCTGCTGTGCCGCTGCCGCTGCTGCGCTGCTGCTGCTGCCGCGACTGCCGCTGCTGCTGCTGTGCCGCTGCCGCTGCTGCGCTGCTGCTGCCGACGCCGCTGCTGCACTGCTGCTGCCGCCGCTGCTGCCACGCTGCTGTGGCGGCCGCTGCTGCGCTGCTGCTGCTGCGCGACTGCCTCCGCCGCCTCTGCTGCTGCTGCTCTGCTGCTGCGGCTGTGGGGGGGAGTGGCGGCTGCACGCACCGCAGCCGCCACACGCCTCTGTGTGGCGGTACGCGCTGCTGCTGCTGCCTCAGCGGCTACGATCTCACGTGGTGGGTGGAGTACGCGGACGGCGACCGGCCGTCTCCAACGGGTCCCAGAAGAACTGCTGCAGCGGTGACTCTCACTGCTGCTGCTCTGCTGCGTCTCTGCTGCGCAGCTCAGTGAGAACTGTCTCACTGCTCTGATACCATGAGAAAGTGCGTAGAAGCTTCCTAGCAACACGGCCGCTGACCGGGCGTCAGTGCCTAGTCAGACGGTGACGACAATCACAGGTCGTACACACAACGGCAAGGGTTTGGCTAGGAGACACAAGTCCAAGTGTCAGAATGCTTCAATATAGCATATGCAGAGAGAAATGACAACTGACAGGTCCAGGGCATAAATACCTGCCGCGGCGCACGGCGGGTGTCGCACGCGGCAGTCCAAGAGCTGTCCTAAAACCGGCCCAAAACCACTGTTTTGGCCGTAACTCTGCGCACACATGTCAGAATCCTACGCCGTCTGAACCTAGACGTGCAGAATCAAAAGACGCACACAACGACTGGTCACATGCATGCATCCATCGACTGACAGCGAGTATACAATGCAAAAACATGCAAATGGGCCTCATGCCCAGTCCGCCGAAAGGCGCCTGCAAGACGTANCGCACGGCGGGTGTCGCACGCGGCAGTCCAAGAGCTGTCCTAAAACCGGCCCAAAACCACTGTTTTGGCCGTAACTCTGCGCACACATGTCAGAATCCTACGCCGTCTAAACCTAGACGTGCAGAATCAAAAGACGCACGCAACGACTGGTCACATGCATGCATCCATCGACTGACAGCGAGTATACAATACAAAAACATGCAAATGGGCCTCATGCCCAGTCTGCCGAAAGGCGCCTGCAAGACGTAGAAGACACAGCAAGGAGTCCCGGTGACATCTGGGGCTCTGGGACAGTGGTCGGTCAGCTCCAGACGGGTAGTCCGCCGCCTGTCGTCACGCCGGTGTCACCAGGGCCGCCTGCCTCAGGGATCTGCACGAGTATGGACACGGCCGAGTGGTCACAGTAAACTGTACAGGAACGGCACAAATCACCACAGTACTACTACTGGCACGAGTTTCACTGAGGGTGGCTCCCATCTTGTGGAGCAGAGTCGATATAGTTACAACACTCAATCTCCGGTACATGTATGGCATGTGAGCACATAGAGAAAGAAAGAGGGGATCTCTAGTGTGACTGGCGGCCAACTGAGCCACAAACGTCAACAGCTAGTGGGTGGACCACCACATGTTGACGTGTTGTCACGAACCAGCCCCGCACCATGGGTGTGCAAAAAAGGAATAGCCTAGGCAGCAGGTTGGGGCAGCAGCGTTGTTGATGCAGCGTGCGGGCTTCCACGCTCGTTGCTTAAGTCAGCTGCCCCCTCAGTCTGCTGCTCTAGAGTCTAAGTCTGGAA
>SZWC01026288.1:13646-24522 GCA_023375785.1 Penium margaritaceum
CCCCCCCCTCTTCCTCTCTCTCACCTAAAATGGTGCAAATGGTGGATCAACTTCTAGTTGTCCCCAACATACAATACCATTTTAAATTCTAATTTGAACCAAAGAAATATGTATTGTTAGTTACTTCCACTCTACGTACTAGAAAATGCAAATATGATTTGAAAGAACCAAAGCATGTAGGATATGTACCAGATGTACACAAGTCCCTAAACTTCCCATTGGACATTGCTGTCAGTACACAAATAGCCCACCACGTGGTGAGACCTTGACTTTCATTTCGATCATGAAGGGCAATTCAGCCAACTGCCCTCGCCCGTCGGTGAACCGTCTTGTACTTTCCGACAACTTCAACCACCTACAAGAATCTACAACAGAAGTGTCACTACCTTTCGGTCGACTTCTTGAAACATCAAGACATATCTCGATGTATAAACATGCATCTCGCATCTTCACCGTCAAACTTTAAAGCCCCCGGACTTCTCCACGATGCTTCTCAAATCAGGCCATTCACGACCCGATTCCACACGCGTCACTCAACGATCAACACAAGGACCTCGACTATGCCTCATTCGTAACTCGACACTTGTACGTGTATTTTCGACGATTTAAACATTTGTCATCAAAGTACACTTACCGCTAATTATAAATTGCTCAAGTGTCCCAAATTCCAAATTGTGTTCTCCCTCACAACTTCTACATGTTCACTATCTACGCTCTGTTTGGCATAACACTTGGTATCAGAGTGCAACGGTTCTAGAGAGCCATTCGACTACTTAACTCATTTGGAGGAGTACCTCGTACAAGCCGTTAGCGCATCTTGCACGTTCAGACTTGGCAGAACTCGTGACTACGATGTGAAGGGAGCGAGCGCATCCGACTACTAGCAGCGGGTCTTTAGCGATGACTTCGGCGATGGAGGAGCACAACGTGCCTATGCACGTTCTGCTGGCGTGGCTGGCTACACGACCGTTGGATTAACCCCTACAGCTCGGATGACCAACCAGGTCGCAGATCCAACGGTGGTAAACCAGCCGTCCCTACCGAAAGCCTCAACAACGAAAGCAGGAACGACAGGTGACATCGGCCAACACGCGCGGATCAACGAGGAACTGGCAAATCGTATCTCCGGGCTCAAGGGGATCACCAGCCATCTGCTCCAACAGTCCAACGTCATGATATGGAGGCCCTTTGCAATGCAAGCGCACGGGAAGCGGTGCTCGTCAAGAGAAATACCCAACTCGATCGAACCCAAAATTTGTCCGGTCCCACCAAAACCGTTCGATCGAACAAATTCCAAAGGACCAACAGTTTGGATGTGACTGACGATGTTGTAGGTGTACTTCACTGTTGCTATGGTCAACGACGAATGAAAGAATATTGAACTTGCGACCACGCTTTTTGTGGCACGGCGCTAAGTTGGTGGTCTGATCTGAAGGCCATCCAACGACAGCAAGAGACCGACGGGGCTTCATCGATGGCCAACGGTGCCCGTCTCATATCACCGACCACAAGCGTTCTACCATTGGAGCAGATCAACCCGTAATGGCAAGACACGTGGATGCCACCAACCAACTGGAACGAGTTCTCACGTGTGATGCTGGCATTATTTTGGCGGTTGAACACAAAGTTTGATGCACGGTACAAGTTCTAGCGTGTCCGTCAGCAGTCACTTTAACAACGACCACAAACGAGACATCTGATGAGCAATTGCCATTTTTGGCGTCGAAAACGACTTACCGTAGATGATCGTAGCAGCATAAAGGATTGATAGCGCAGACTCCAACACTGGGATCCAGGAATTCTATGGCTGGTGACCTCCAAACCATAATAATCGTAGAATGGAAAATTTTAGTCGGGGGACTTCTTTGACTCCGATCGAAGTGGACGCCGCCAGCTAGAGAGAAACACGCACCTACAAACATTGCGAAAAAGTTGGGCACATTGCTCACAACTGTCGTAGCAAGCAGCAGGCCAAAAGGGAATGACGTCACAAAAAAAGGAGTCAGGAAATGGCAAAGGGCAGGAGTGAAAGGCGCAACTCTTGTCCGTGAGGAGCAATCTGCGCAGAATGATCGCCCATTTGAACGGCCTACGACACCGTAGAGGGTTTCTAAGATCACAAAGTTTGAATGAGGAGTACAAGGACGTCCAACCGGTGATACCGCTAAAAGTTCAACCTCGAGGATACAAGAGTCGTAATACGGTACTGGCACTATTGGATGGAGGAGCTTCTCACAATTTTGTAAACACGAGATGGTTCACAAGCCAGGTTCGTAGACCGAACCGGGGGTGTTTGAAGAAAAAACCGTTAATGGGAGATTCCAGACATGGAGACTCCAAGAACCACTAGGACTACAAGAGGGAGATCTGAAAGATATAACAATATGGAGGTCTTATCCAATGAGTGACCACAAAATCATTCTCAAACGTGATTTTTGGTTCTGGTACAATCCACTCTTTGACTAGAACAACGGCAATGTCTACGTGGAAATAGATGGTGAAAAGCGACAACTTCCATGTATGGGATGGAGGACGACAGTAAAAGGAGTAGAGGTGGAAGCAGTATAGGAAGCTATGGTAGCCGAAAAGTGACAACTTGTACAACCGCCATCGCTGAATGTGGCCAAATAGAGCATACAGTGAGGAACTTATGCATGGCTCGTACATCTTGGGACAATGGAGGAAGCGGAAGTGGCAACTGCTGAATCATGAGCCTCATTGGCCTCATCGGCATGAACAAAGTTCGTGATGGTACCCGAAGAGTTTGCACCAATCATCTAAGGGTTTGCCAATGTCTTTCATAACGAACTACCAAGAACCATACCATCCTAGTGCGACATCGACCATCGCATCGAGCTGAAACTGGACAGCCGACCCAAAGTTCGAGGGGCCTATTGGATGATTAATCACGAGCTGAACGAGCTGAAAAGGCATCTCGACAAGATGCTCGGGCAGGAGTTCTTCCACCCATCCACGTCACCATCTGTTGCACCAATACTGTTCGTGAAAAAGAAAACTAGCAAAATGCATATGTATGTGAACTACCGGGCGTTGAACAACGCTACCATCAAGAACGGCTACCCTCTTCCCCAAGCCGAGGAACTGTTTGACCCACTCCGAGGGGCTAAAATATTCACCAAGATCGATCTACGTAGCGGTTATCACCAAATTCGTGTGGCAGATGCCGACATCGAGAAGATTACTATATGAACACGCTACGGGCACTTCAAGTTCATGGTAATGCGGGTCAGACTTGCAAACATCCCGGCAACGTTCATAGCGACGATGAACAGTAGTTTGGGCATATACCTCGCCAATGTTTTTGTGGTGTACCTTGCAGATTTTTTCGTGGTGTACCTTGACCACATCCTGGTGTACTGCCGCACCCTGGAGGAGCACGATGGACATCTTCAAACATTTCACAAAATTTTACAGAGAGAATTTTTGTGGTCGCCATTTGATCAAGTTTTTGGGTCACATCATCAACGGTGGACTAATCACCATGGATCTGAAAAATGTGGCAGCAGTCGTTGATTGGACAACGTCGGCGAACGAACAAGACATTCAAGTTTTTCTCGGCTTTTGCAATGAATAGCAGCATTTTGTACAAGATTACGCCCGAGTGTTTGCGCCTGTCTCCGACCTCACTCGAAAAGAAAATGAGTATCGGTGGGGAGATAGCAAACAAGAAGCATTCACCAGTTTACAGAGCACTATACCTTAGCGACAGCCCTTCAATTAGCCAATCCAATGGTCGACTACGTCATGGCTACGATTTCCTCACACTGAGCCATTGGCACAGTCCTCCTAAAATACTGTGGCAACGGAGGGTGACATGTCGCATACATGTGAAGAAAACTGCAAGGACCAGAACTCAACTACGTCGTACGCGAGAAAGAGATGCTGCTGGTCGTGCATGCATTGAATACATAGTGATGCTATCTTGAATGTCGCCGATGCATTGTACGCAGTGACAATCATGCGCTAAAACATATGAAGACATCGCCGAACCTTAGTTGATGCCAAACCCGATGGATGGAGTTCCTTGAATCCGGGTTCGACTACAATATTGTGTTCCGGCGAGGCAAAACCAACCCAGCAGTCACGCTCAGATGCCGACTGTATATGATGGATGAGATAGCAACGCTACAACTACACCGAGATCAGTATCTCAAGCAGTTGTTCACACAAGGTTATGACAAGCACGGTCGATACGAAAAGGCAAAATTCTGGTACGACGCGCTCTATTGGAGGCGACGGTTCATGTGCCAGTGGTTGTCCCCCGAAACGAAAAACTCTGCCACATGCTGCTCGAAGAGTGCCACGACACAAGTCCAGGTGGACATTTCAAAGAGACAAGACGCCGAAGAAGCCGGTGAAATGCTACTGGTGGGACAAGATGCAATCCGACGTGGCTAACTTTTGCAAATCCTAGAACACGTGTCAATGACAAAAAGCCCATTGCACACAACCACCTAGACTTCTGCAGCCGCTCTTGATTATGACACAACCATGGCTTGACATCTCCATGGACTTCGTCACACGATTACTAGTCACACATGAGGTATATGACGCAATCCTTGTAGTCATTGACACGTTTTCCAAAATGTCCTGTTTTTTTCTCACAAAGACAACCGTCACCACTGAAGGAACAAAACGTTTGTTTCTAAACAACATCATGCGGCCACACGACGTACCAAGGACCATCACGAGCTATTGGGAAAGTCCCATTGAAGAGCCATTTTTGGTGCGAACATATGACTCCCCCCTGCACTCGAATCTTGCTTTCAATGGCGTTCCATCCTCAAACTGACGGCCAAACCGAGCGGACAAATCAAACGCTTAAAGAACTTCTCCGTACACTATCCAATGGGACAGATTGAGCACAGAAACTATCGACCGTCGGAATTACATGCAATTTAGCGATATCCGTCACAATGGGTAAAACTCGGTTTGAATTGGTGTACGGAAAACTTCCCGCCACACGAGCAGCACAGCAAAGCTATAGCAACATTCTTGCAGTCAAGGTTCAATGTCGATATTCCTTACCATCTGGGGTGAAACACGGTAGACGATGGTAAAGACACAAGTGGCGATGAAGCGAGGAGCTGACTGATGTCGCAGAGACAATGTTTTCGCCACTGGCAACATAGTTCTTCTCAGCTTGACCAACATCAAACTTCGTGGAGGTGACTGTTTGAAGGTCAAACCCCGATGGTTGGGTCCGTTCTTGATTGAGCACATGCAAATCCTCGTGGTTGCGCAACTCAAAATCCCCGACATGATGTACGTTCATCCAATGTTTCATATTAGCAGACTTAAGCAATACAAAGACCCCGGAGAGAACTTCCCCGGCAGGGATGCCCCTCCCCCTCCTCCTGTACGAGTGGAGGAGGACACCGAATACGTCATCGAAGACATCCTCGCCCATCGACGACGAGGCAAGAAAACATAATATCTTTTCAAGTTGCAAGGCTAAGATGCCGCGCATAACAGCTGGGAAGCCTACGACAACCTTTGAGACGTCGATCACCTAATCGACGAATACGTCCGCCGTCACTAGGGCACATCTCTATGCGTGCCGGGACGTCGTTGCTAAATGGGGGGGAAGTGTTACATGCCAGACGTACACGAGTCCCTAAACTTCAAAGTGGGCATTCTTGTGATTACACAAACAGCCCACCGCACGGCGAGACCTCAATCTTCACCTCGACGGTCAAGGGCAATTCGGCCAACATCCCTCGCATGCCGTCGAACCTTCTCTCACTTTGTGAAAACTTTGACCACTTAAGAAAATCTACGACAGGACTGTCACAACCTTTCCGTTGACTTCTCCACGCATCGAGACATACCTCAATCTATAACGATGCATCTCACGTCTTCACTGTCGATCCTCCAAGCCCCCCAACTTCTCGGCGGAGCTTCTTGAGTCTGACCACTCAAGATGCGACTCCACACGCGTCGCTCGACAATCAACCCAACGACACCGACCATGCCTCATTCACAACTTGATAGCTATACATATATATGTGTGTGTGTGTGTGTGTGTGTGTGTGTGTGTGTGTGTGTATGTGTGTGTGTGTGTGTGTGTGTGTGTGTGTGGGTGTGNTAAATTGCTCAAGTGTCCCAAATTCAAAATCGTATTCTGCATCACAACTTGTAACTGTTCACCATCTACGCTTTGTTCAGCATAACAAGATTTTGCTTCAGGGGCCGATTCCTTTTTACCCATCATTTGAAAAAGTCGTGTGCAGGTTAGCCACGGTTGACAACTTCATTTACGTATTGTCTAGTCGCGGGAGAACATGCCTACTATCCCCACTTTTTGGCAGGTCCCTTCCGTTCTCCCCACAATTCTAATCAGTGACCACAATGTCCAAAGCTAAAAGAGGTTGCTCAAATTACCCACTATTTCAGGGCTGACTCTAATATCCACTTTTCGGCGTAGCAGGAGGTAGGGCCGCGGAGCGCAAAAACAGCAGAACGGGTCCCTAGTGGGAGAATTATCTGCATCGTGGAAGGGTATGCGTCCCAGCGGTTACGTGGCATGCCACCGTGTCAGGCCTCCAGCGTGTACCGGAGGACCACTCATACGCCTCGACGACGTATTCCAGCGTACCTTCACTTGCGACCAAGCATGAGCTGATGCGACGAACGGACGTCGACGATGCGCTACCGTACGAAGCCGTGATTGACGAATTATGGGCCAATCATTCCGCCGAAACAGTCTCTTTGCATGTGTCATGCATGCATGGTGCACACGGTAACAAAAAATGATGGTTGCGAAGGATTCACCTGACAAACCGGTAGAATGTACCGGTTTGCAAGGTTCTTCGGCATACTGAGAAGTACATAACATCGAACTACGCAGAATGCGTTCTTCTTCACTTAGAGACGCCTCTTCCATTGGATCGAGAAACCAATCTTGGCTCCGACGGCATGTCATCCGAGGGGCACACGAAGTACAGAGATGGTCGAGGATGGAGTATTGGATATTATGTGGATCCCTTTGTTACACACCGAGCATGGGTCGCAATGATGGAAACATGGGACCGCAAAGAGGCACGTACGAGGTTCGTACGTGGCCGTCATCCGCCAAAGGCCACATGGCCCCCGAAACCTGAAACCATGGCACAGAGCCTTGACTGACCATTACCCAGCTTCAGACCATCGAACTGCCAAGACATATGGGAGCCATGGATGTCATCTGATCCTAAATGTCCCGCCGGATGCAATCGTTCGTAGACCTCGTATAATTACGGAGCTGGCAATCGTCATTAGCCATATCCAATCACCATGGTTACCGTAGTAGACATGGGTCGACCGTCCTATACACATGACGACACCGAGCCCACTGACGTTATGGATGTGCGTACGTGTTTCTACACTAATTGTACCTACACATGGGCAACTGTGTCGAGGATGTACCGATGGGATGAAGTTGGCGCATGGAGTGGCGAACCTACCACACCCAGCATGCCACATCGGATGCCCCAGCAAGTGAAGGAGGCATGGGCTACGACCAAGGCTCACTGGGACACACTGGTTGCAACGGAGGTGAAACCAACTTGGGTGAACAACCCATGCAAACCAGAGACCATGTACTGGATACTGGGTGTTCGCATGCCAACACCTCGTCCACCAAACACCCAGGGCAGTGGATGCCTTGGACTTGATACTGTCGGTAGATGCTTTGGAATAGTTTCCAACTCTTCTTCATCAACGTATCCAGTGTTCTCTTCTCCGCGTACCGTTTACAAAATGCGTTGCCCGTTAAGCGTTGTGATATGGTGTGATCAATGTCCAAAACTATGTTGATTGCAATATTGACCCTAATGTTCTCATACACTTACTTTAATAAACAATTCTGGTAGAAGACCTGCACCACATGTGGCCGTGGGTAAATTGCACACTTTCTTTTGAATACTACAAGTATACCCAATGTCATCTACTAGCACTCTATTTTCACCTCTGTAAATAAGACCAAGTACTGTTTCCACATCAAAGTACTCGTGTTCCAAACACATTTCAACAAACCAACCGTACCTCTTCATTTTGTACACTAATGCACAGGATGAAACAATGCTTCGTAACATGTTCCTATGCAAATGAATACACCTAGTGAAAATAGACCACTTCCATACACATTGCAACAAGCCATCCTTACTTGTTGTACTAGTATACTACTTCATTGCTTACAACGATGTTTCTGAAGGTTTGCCTATGCGAATGAATAGACCAATGATCACAGTTCTTATGAACACATCAATGCAAAACCTAAGGGTGAGTCATTGAGGAATGTTCCATGTTTCACTCAAAAGAACAGCGGGGTCAAATAGCCATGGCTAATCCAGACGTGCACGTACACAGGGAGACCACGCACATACAAAATGACTTCGCATGCCAAACACTTTGCGTCCCCCGAGAACTCACACACAGCATCAAAGTATTCATCCCCAAAAGGGTGATGCACATTGCCCACTACAGGGATTGGCCACTTACAATCTGGCCCCTGTCTCATCACCATCGTGCAAGCTAAGTGTCTTAAGTTGCAGTCCTGTCTCCACGAATGCATTGTCACCAACTGCTTGTTGCTCCTCTCGGGGCTTTGCATGTCTCCTCCAGAACATCTTGCATTTCCTTGTGCTTGTGCAGTACCCACGGATATAGGCCACTGGTATAACCTGCAATAGCAAAGAAACCCATAGGTTGGAAATGATGTACAACCAGAAAGAAATGTTGAAAACATGCATACACAGTAGACTATGCTTAAGGCTTACCGCTGATAGAAGCAGAGGACCATTACGCACGGCGACGCCGCTTGGGATGTGCGTCGTCCTTAGACATGCCCGAGGAAGACTCCCACTCATCCTCGTCCCCACTACCCGAGGACAGGGACTCTTCTTCTTCTAAGTCCATGTCAGTGCAGTCACCTGACTCAGAGCTTTCACACCAGGAGGACTCAGTGGAGTCATCTGCATCATCAGGATTGTCCACCTGTGATGTCATGATGAGCATGCCCTTTGCACCATCTGCTCCCCCCCCCACTGTAGCATTGCCTGTAGCTATATCTGCACCCAATGCCCCCCCCCCTTATGCACCAAGAGCAACATCATTGTCTACACTATGCGGTCCTCCCGTGGACTTGCTTGACGCTCCCCTGACACTTCCTGCACGATGTGAAGCACGATGTCTTGCACCTCTATTGCCAACATCCAGCACAACAGTCAACACGCCAGATGCACCGGCATCACCCCTATTCCCACCGCCAACAACTCCACGTAACACCTCTGTTCCACCGGCCGCACCACCCTCCACACCTTGCCCATCACTGCTTGTACCGGGAGCACCAGTAGCGGCCCCAGCCTGCCGCGCCTCAACTGCACTTCCACCACTGCCGCCCTCAATGCCTTGAGCTCCAATGCCCGCGCCCACAGTATGACCACCTGCGGCCGGAGCCACGTTACTGGCGACAAGCTCCACTCCGGTACTCTCTGTATCCACGGCGCTGGCTGCCAGCTCTCTCGCGCGTGCGGCAGCCACTACGGCTGGACAATCTGCCGGTGGGTTGTTGCACTTCCGGGGCGGGTGTCCCTTTCTTCCGCATTTGGTGCAGATACGGTCGCACTTGCGACGGGTCACCCTGTCCATGCGCTTAGACCGTGGACGCCCACAAGAGCGCCTCACACCCGGCTGGCCCCACCCGCGCATGGCGTACTTTAGTTCGCGCAGGTTGACCCCTGGCATGGGTTTCCGGGATGTACGTCGCCACGCCTTCATCTAGCATCAGAGCTACGGTGTGCTGGCAGGGGTACCCATACTCCACCCACTGCCCACATGAGCATGACTTCGCGTTCACATAGACTTCACGGCCCGCCAGGCTCCTGGGGCCGATGACGGTACCCATGAGCCCGCCATGGCGCATGACACCGTACTCCTTGGCGTGTTCCGTGTAGTGCTGCAGCTTGGCATCCACGATGGGCGCGTAACGGCTCTCACAGTCGTGCGATGCACACCGGCGCTCCATGAGAAGTCTCTGCACAAAAGGGTAGATTTGTGCAAAGCAATGGAAAGGGTACAGGTGGCGTATGTCCATCAGGCGGGCGTTGAGTGACTCCATCGCTTTCGACGTCATGTGCCCACCACGAGGCACAGGGCACTTGAGGCCTGTCCACTACTCCTAAGGCAGCCCTGGGACACCACCTCCACCGAATAGGTATGTGTACGCCTTGACGGACGTCCGACTGAGCTCGTCCCGTGCGCGGTCAAACTCGTTTTGTGTGAAGGCAGAAGCCATTTGCCACATGAGGTCGGCTACTGCTGAGCTCGCCTCAGACTTGACGTTCTGTCGCAGGTGCCGACCGTAGTATGTGTGGACAGCTGCTGGTAATTGGCGCTTCACAGCGGCAATGAGATCGGCGTCACTGTCGCTGATGATTGCGGTCCAGTTGTGCCGTGCCGTCGGATACGCCTCTGCCGGCCGGTGACAGAACCAATCCCAGTTGTCCTTGTCTTCTTGTGGGCATATGGCCCACGCCATCGGCACCGCGTGGTTGTTGGCGTCCCAGTACTGTGACAGCATCAACACTTGCTTGAAACTGCTTTTTAAAAACGTGCCCTCCATTTTCAGCAACCGCCGCACATGCGACCATCCGTTTCTGCAAGCACCGGGGGCCACAAAGGCCCGTCGGAAGAGATGGTGCTGATCCTGCTCCGCGACAGCGACGGTAAATGGGTCAACCCTCTTCAACTGCATGCATGAATAACGTAAACAGAGGGAAACACGTCTAGGGTTGGCACTTATGCAGAAACCTGCATGAACAGCATGCAACAAGCCAAGAAGGACAGTAGGATACCTACTGCGGCGACGTATGCA
>SZWC01026289.1:1175-6175 GCA_023375785.1 Penium margaritaceum
CATACATACATACATACATACATACATACACACATACATACATACATACATACATACATACATACAGACATACATACATACAGACATACATACATACATACATACATACATACATACATACATACATACATACATACATACATACATACATACATACATACATACATACATACACGCATGTATACAAACATACATACATAAATACATACATACATACATACATACATACATGCATGCATACATACATCCATACATACATACCTACATGCATGCATGCATGCATGCATACATACATACATACATACATACATACATACATACATACATACATATATACATACATACATACACACATACATACATGCACATATACATGCATACATACAAACATACATACATCCATCCATACATACGTGCATACATATGTACATGCATAGATACATATATACATACATACACACATACATACATACATACATACATACATACATACATGCATACATACATGCATGCATACATACATACATACATACATACATACATACATACATACATGCATACATGCATACATACATAAACACATACATACATGCATACATACATACATACATACATACATACATACATGCATACATGGATACAGGCATTCATACATACATACATACAAATATACATACATACATACATACATACATACATACTTACATACATGCATACATACATACATACATACATACATACATACATACATACATACATACATACATACATACATACATACATACAGACATACATAGATACATGCATGCATGCATACATACATAAATACATACATACATATATACATACATACATACATACATACATACATACATACATACATACATACATACAGACATACATAGATACATGCATGCATGCATACATACATAAATACATACATACATATATACATATACACACACATATATACATAAATGCATACATACATACATTCATGCATACATACATATATAAATATACATACAAACATCAAACATACTGTTGAAATTTACATACCAGGATCTTTATGAGTCTGCAGACACAGTAGTTTGATAAGTTAACCTTCTCAATTGTCTAATGATATGTCGGTAATACTCTCTCATACACGTGTTACTGTTCTCACATACACACAGGCACTCGTGTCTGAATAATGTCACTGAGTGTGCGATTCAAGAGGGCGAGCTGAAGGCACTGTTACACGACTCGTCTCACTGTCTTTCCAACGGTACCAAGTTTGCTCAAAATGGTTACAAAGAGACAAAGTAATAGCAAATACAAAACTACAGCTACTTGTATGTCTGTACTAACTAAGAGCAGAAAAGTACAAGTGTTGAGTAGTTCAGTATCCTTGTGTCTTCGGGTTCTCAGCCACAGGATCTGCCAGACACCGCTCGATGATCATCGATCATCGGCAGACTGAGGTTGGTAGATGCCCAGCGCCCTTGGTGCGATCCACGGACGAGATCGTCCGGATCTGCGGTGGCTTCTCATTGTCGCTGATCTCTTGGCCGGTCGTCTTCAGATGACGGATCGGCGACGGCCGCGAGTCTTCCATCTACCTTTGCACGATTTATGAGCGTAGGATCCATCTTTAGAAAGAGCAGTGTCTTGCGCGTGCTCCTGTTCCTCGTCACGTCAGCAGACTCAGAGTCGAGAGGGGCTCATGCTCGCACTCTCGCTTCGTCTGCCAAACCACACACCTTGTTTTTCCAAAACCTGTCCGAATATATGTTGTCCGGTAGAGGTGTTCTGTCAGCTATGTGGAGCTCCCATAGGATGAGTGGACAGAGTAGGGCTGCGGATAGATGGATCAGTGGGACGCCTAAAGAGGCCTGCCCACAGCCATACCATGCCCCGCCATATAGGATAGACAGGAGGGTTGAGAGAGAGAGATGGGGATCTTTCTCTCTCGGCCCTCCTGTTTTTCCTTTTGTTGATGTTGTGCCGAGCCCAGTAGATCAGTAGATGAAGAGGATTCCACCGAGAGCACTCTCCGTCCGTTCCAACGCCTCATATGGGGGGAGCGGAAGGAGAGCACCGGGGACAAGCGTCAGCGGGAGGAGAAGCAGGAGAGAGATTAGAAGCGCCAGGAAGAGTCAGGACAAGGAGAGAAGATCCATGCGAGTGCAGAGATGAGCATGACGATCGGCAGAGAGGGCTTTGGTGAAGATGTTAGCAGTTTGATCGACCGTAGGAAGGTAGTACATGACAACCTCACCCTCTGCGACAGCGTCGCGAACGTAATGGTACTGTCGATGAACATGCTTGGTGCGGTCATGAAGAACTGGGTCCTTGGAGAGAGCGATAGCCCCTTCGTTATCACAGTGGATGGGCGTGGGCTCGAGTTGATCGAAGCTGAGCTCGCTCAGAAGCATACGAAGCCAGACTGCTTCTCTTGTGCATTCGCTCTCGGTAATGTACTCAGCTTCCGTTGAAGAGAGGGCGACCAAAGATTGCTTCTTGCTATGCCAGCTGACGGGTCCACCATTGAGGAGAAAAACATATCCAGAGGTGGAGCGGCTAGTGGTGTGATCACCAGAGAGATCGGCATCGCAGAATCCCTGAAGAACATTGTTGCCAGAGGAGTAACGAATCGCAAGGGAAGCGGATCCACGAAGGTAGCGAATGCTCCGGTTGGCGGCCACGACGTGAGCAGCAGTGGGGCGCTGACAGCCTTGACTGAGGAGGCCAACAGCAAAAGAGAGATCAGGTCTGGTAGCCACGGAAGAGTACATCAGAGAGCCCACCATGCGCGGAACAGCTTGGACATCTGCGGAGGAGGCCAAGGGTGTGACGGTGGTGACTGGTTTGGTAAGGCCATGGTCTTTGGAGAGTGGTGTAGGCTGAGAAGTGGATGCTCCAAGTTCAAATTTGTCAGCCACACGTTGAGCGTATGTAGCCTGAGTGAGTGTGACGTGACTGTGCAGGAAGTCATGGGTGATTTGAATCCCAAGGTAGTACTTGAGAGGTCCCATATCAGTCATCTCAAACCGGCAAGAAAGCTGCTATTTGAGGGTATCAAGAACGGAGAGTGATGGTTCGAAAGGAATTACACCGTCCACGTAGAGGATGACGCTGAGTAGGTTGGATCCTCCACGAATGTACACGGAGTGATCAGAGTGCAGACGTTGGAGACCTTAGACCAGGAAGAATTTGTGGATCTTAAGATTCCACTGGCGCGGAGCTTGCTTGAGGCCATGTAAGGACTTGTTGAGTTTGCAGACATAGTCGGGGTGATCCGGTGACTCAAAGCCTTCTGGTTGGGTCATGTAGATGACTTCTTTAGGGTCACCATTGAGGAAGGTACTCTTGACATCCATCTGATGGAGATGCCACTTGTTGTTGGCGGCCAGAGAGAGAATCACCCTGATGGATGAATACTTGGCTACTGCTGCAAAAGTGTCTTGGTAGTTGACTCCAAGAACTTGACTGAAACCGCGCGCGACAAAACGTGTCTTGTGACGGTCAGGTGTACCTGCACTGGTCAACTTTGTCTTGAACACCCACTTACACGTGACAATGGGCGTGTTGGGTGGTCGAGGGACCAGATCCCATGTGTGTTGTTTCTGAAGCTGAGAAAGTTCCTCTTGAGCTGCTTGGCGCCATAGGTCCGCGTCTGAACGACGCATGGCATCTTTGAAGCTGGTGGGGTCCACCACTTGTGTGAGTAGTGCTGTATGGTCAAGGTCGTCGTCTGCAGAGAGCTCAATTCTAGACAAAAAACCGAGTTGAAAAAACGTCGGGGGTTTGGTAAGTCTGGCTGATCGCCGGAGCATTGACTGTGACGGGGTGTTGGAGGTGTCTTTCTCTAAAGCAGCAGGAGCATGATGATGTTCCTCTGGAACCACAGGAGGGAGGACACCAGCATGATTATCAGGTGTTGGATTGACAGAGAATTTTTGCAAAGGTGACGGCGTTGTTTCAATGTAGACAGTGGGTGTAACTGCTGGTGGTGTTGTATCACGTGCACGGTTGAAGAAGCTTTCATCCAAGATGGGTTGCCTGTTGCGAATCACTCGTTTGGAGTCTGGATCCCGGAGTCGATAGATGTCACGTGTCTCATATCGAAGGAAGATACAGACTTGAGATCGTGGGTCCAATTTGGAGCGCTCTTCTGGGCGGATCCAGGCATGTGCTGTGCATCCAAAAATACGGATGTGCCCCAAATAGGGCTTATGTCCGGTCTATGCTTCATAGGGTGTGGATGTACCTGTAGGCAGCTTAGTCGTGGGAAGGCGATTCGTGATGTATGCTGTAGTGTGAAGAGCTTCGGCCCAGAATGCGGATGAGAGCCCGGCCGTATGAAGCATAGTCCGGACTCTTTCAAGGAGAGTCTGATTCATCCTCTCGGCTTTGCCATTCTGTTGCGGAGTGTATGGCACTGTGGTTAAATGCTGAATGCCTCTTTCATCGTAGAAGGCCTTGAGGTTGCGGTTGACAAACTCTCTTCCGTTGTCAGTTCGGATTTTTTTCACGGTCAGGCTGGTTTCGTTTTCAACTTGTCGAACCCAGGTTTTGATTTCTTTGATAGCATCAGATTTAAAGCGGAGAATCCGAGTCCAGACCATGTGTGAATAATCGTCTAGAATGACGAGGAAATAGTGCTTGTTGGAGAGGGAGCCTTCCTTGATATAGCACATATCCATGTGGACGAGCTCCAGGCACTCACGAGTCCCATGTGACGGAAGTGTTTGAAAAGATGCTCGATGTTGTTTGCCTGTGATGCAGCCGCCGCACATGGGTGCTTCTTTGTCTTGCAGCAGGCTGTCCGGAAGATCATGGGCAGCTGAATCTGCAGCCATTTTTTTAGAGTTGAATAGCTGACATGTGCCAGCCGCTTGTGCCAAAGTTCTGTTGGGTTTGCCAGAGATGTCTTTGTCGGTGTAGGAGCAGAAGTCACAAGGGCCATCTCTTGTGTTGCTGAATATCTTGATGGTTCACTGGTGTCAAGGATAGTC
>SZWC01026290.1:10468-26331 GCA_023375785.1 Penium margaritaceum
AGTAGGCACTATTGTTGCGACTGGTGCTTTCCACTTTCAAGCTGCTGATGGCAGTCTGATTCCTCGGTCACCATTCCACCCTCCATGAGCTCCTGCAAGACGACTGCTTGCCTTGGCTCTCTGGCAACCTGGGTTATTGCCGATGGCTTCCCTGCTTGCGAGTCGCAAAGCAGTGCATGGAGTGATGCCAACCCTCGTGACATCATCACGTGGGTGTTCACAAAGTACCGCTGCTTGTTGTCAGTTGCTGCTTGTGGTACTTCAAAGCCCGGTGGCACCGCTGCATGCTTTCACTACTGCAAATGTGCCGTTGTGGATGCTTCAAGGAATGCAACAAGCGTCTGCATGATTCCTCCATGAGCAAATGGAGGTGAGTTTGTCTGTTGAGGACAGAAAATCTTCGACATATGAGGAGGAGAACTGAACTGTGGTAGTCGTGTAGATGGCTTATGTCACGCTGATGAAGCCTTATTCAAGTTCAAGGCCTCATTCTGTTGTTGAATGTGCGTCACCTGACCTTTGGGTTGAACCGCTTGGGCAACTAGTAGCACACAGATATGACGCTCCCGTTGGAAAATATGCTGCTGCTTGCCAATCTGCTCCCGTTGCTCCGTACTTTCATGCTTGAAAGCTTGCTCCCAAGCTGTCTCATGCTGACCTGTATCAAGCAATACTCGTACAAGTGCCATGGATGACACTTTCATTGCAACTTGCTCTGACTCTGTTACACATTGTTGCACCATGCCCAACTGTGCAGATCCTATCACTTACATCTGTACTGGCATGAGAGCTTGTAGAATGGACTTTGCCATATTAGCCTACGGGTCTGCTACGGTTGATGATGACGCTAGTTGTGCAACTTGAAGCTGATGCTGAAGATGCACCTGCTGCTGAGTCTAGGACAACTGCTGTTGAAGTTGTGGAAGGTGAGCTTCAAAACGTTTTTCAATCAACTTCTTTTGCAAGATTGGATTTGCGCGCACGTTGTCTCGGCATGCACTTATCCGAAGCGCCTCCTCTCTTGAGTGCTTCATCGCTTCAGCTACTATTTTCTCTCTCCTTGGACCATATTCTTGGTCCATGCACAAGGTTGGCGCTGAGACGCCATTCAACCATTGAGAGTCTATGTGTAGGCTCTCCACATAGAGGTCGCTCAAAGCGTCCTCAATATCTCCATGTGTGTAGGATCGCCACGTCACGTGCTCACCCTTCCACTGGTGAGCGATGACAATCGTTGTCATCCTTTCAAGCTTGAGTTGTAACTGCTGCTTCTTGCTGGCAGCACGGGTCTACTACTCTAATCGTACGTTGAGCATACTCACACGTCCTTCCACTCTGATACCATGTTCGGGATTTGGAGCGTGCAATGACGAAGTCACCGCGTGCTCTGATGCAACGAAGGGGTCTTGTTGCTGTCCACGATATTTGTCCCCAGCAAGAAAACCTTGTACTCCAATGTGTAGAAGCTGAAGACTTGGATTCAAAATTGTAGTTGAAAAAGACTATCAAGTACAAGTACAAGGAAATAGTGGTGAAATACAGCTCAACTCAATGCTCTGACACAACCTACCCCATCCGAGGGCGCAACACCTTTCTAGGCCGTCAAGGCTGTCGTTGCAAGGGTCTCAGCGCGGTCACCGTGATTGCAGGTGAAATCGCCTCCAGGTTGTCAGGGCAGCCTCCTTTTCACACTGGCAGCCACTGCCAGACTTAATGGGTTGTGAGAGGTCTCCTTACTCTCCTAGCCAAGCTGGCAGAGTGCTGCCAGGCTTACTGGGTCGATAGAGGGGAGCTCCAATAGCTTCCTTCCAGACTCCATGAGGGGAAATCTCATCCGTGGATGTCCACCATTGGAATATTACAGAGGCTTTGAAGTCGTGCTGGTCTGGGAAGTCTTTTATCGTACACCACTTGGAATGGAGTATTACCCGCTGCGATGGAAGTTGTGTAGTTCTATGCGAGTTTGGTGGTTGGAAATTCTTCCGTCCGATTTGCATAAGTGAGGAGAAAATCATAGAGCGTTTAATTGGTCTGCTTGGTTTGCCCGTCAATTTGAGGGTGGAAAGCCATCGATATTTGGATCTGATTGTCATGACACGTCACCAATCAACGCCATAAATAGCTAGTGAAGCGGCCGCACCTATGGTTGATGATGGTACGTGGCACAACCTGTAGCCGCAAAATCTGGCTTAGAAACAGTCACATTGTTCTATGTGCAGTGATGGTGGTTGTTAAGATAAAGTATCACTTTATTTAGAACATGTCCACCACCATGAGGATGGCATCATAACCCTTCAAATTGGCAAAAAATCTCGTCAAGAAGTCCATGCTGATATCAACCCCATGGCTTTGTTAGAAGAGGGAGGACCTGGAGTACTCTTGGTGGCCTTATATGACTAGAATTTTGCCGCGTAGGGTGACGTTGATGGTCTCATGATCCCCTAACTCAACATCTCATTAAGTTGTTTTTTGGGTTCGGTCAACTCGTGGTCCTTCATCGGATTGGTCCCCTTCACCTTTCGTCTGGTACCTGGATTCAAGTCTATGTGGTGATCTACATATTGTTTTGGAGGTAACTCCTGGGGTAGATCATCGGGAAAGACACCTTCAAACTCCTCAACAAGTATTGCAAATTCCTTCAAAATGGTTGTGATCTTGTCAAGTGTTGAGGCTCATGTAGTTTCCCCTTTCGTTGCAATTAATTCTGCTTCCCCTCTCTCCACGTGTGTTGGGGTTTTGGAGCCTGCACTGATGAAGTCACCGCGTACTTTGATGTAGCAAGGGGGTCTTGCTTTTGTCTTGGATCTCTGTGCCCAGCGAGCAAACCTTGTACTCCAATGTGTAGAAGCAAAAGACTTGGATTCAAACTTGTAATTGAAAAAGACTATCAAGTATAAGCATGGTACATGGAAACAGCAGCAAAACACAGCTCAGCTCAATGCTCTGACACAAATTGCCCCATCCAAGGTGCAACACCTTGCTAGGCCGTCAAGGTCGTCATTGCAAGGGTCTCAGCACGGTTCGTACTTTCAAATGAAATGGCCTCTTGGCTGTCAGGGCAACCTCCTCTCCACGTTGGCAGCCACTGCTAGACTTACTGGGTTGTTAGAGGTCTTCTGACCCTCCTAGCCAAGCTTGCAGAGTGATGCCAACCATACTGGGTCGACAGAGGGGAACTCCAACAGAGTCCTTCCAGGCTCGATCAACACTACACAGGCAAAGCTGACGCTAAACACTAACTATGGGCTCAACGTCGGAACACAGCTCGTGGCTCAGAGATGAGCAACGTCTAGAGAGGTAGCCATAGCAAGGCTGCTCTCTAGTCTTGGGCATAATTTGGCCACCTCTTCTAGGTAGTCAAGCCTTCAGGTAGTCAGGGGCGTCCACCAACCCAGGCTAGCGGAAGGCTGCCAGGCTGATGTGGGTCTTCAGGTAAGAGAGTGTCTGTAGAGTCTTGGTCTGAGGCGTTGTCTGGCAAAGGAGGATCACTGGTGCAAATGCGGAGTTGCTGTATGGAGTTGTTGTAGTTTCTGCTGGAGTTACTGCTGGAGAGACTGGAGTGACTGAGCCATGTCTCCTTATATGCTGGGATCCTGGCAAGTTGACCAACTGCCCTGTGCTTAGAGGAAACGTCCCGCTTTAAGGTCGTAGCTTCCTCCTCAAGGAATCTTCCCGGTCCAAGGCATGCAGCTTCCACCTCAAGGAAGCTTCCTTAATGCTGGTAACTTGGCAGTGGTCCCAGCTGCTGAGTCGCGCATGTTGCCGCTAACGTAGGGTGGTTCCCACTCTAAGCTTCGCATGCAGCTGCTGAGTCGTGCATGTATTCGCTAATGCAGCTGCTAAGCCGTGCATGCCGTAGTTGATGCAATGCTTAGTCGTGCTTGCACCACTTGATGCCCAGTGGTCCCTGCTCCAAAGCCCTGCTTGCATGTGCTGATGCAAGCGGTCCCATCAGTCTAGTCAGGTGTAGCCCCACCCTGACTGGTGTGGGCGAAGTTCCCAGCAGTGCTTGCTTGCACTGCACAGCTACTGACCAAGCTGGGCAAGCGGGCATGCACACCCCTGTTGTGCATGCAGCACTTCAAAGATTCAGGCTCCTTTCACCCCTTGGACATGGATGCCAAAATTAAATCTGCCCTGCACATCACAAATTCCCGGCCAAGCTGCACCCAAGTATTTACAGATAAAAATCCGCAACTATGCGTACAGACCTCCGATTGTTGATCTGAATGCGCCATGTCAAAGCTTTCTCTCAGCGTAGATATCGATCACTTTCACAACGTGGACTAGCGGCGACTGTTGTGATCATTTTTTTGGTCATTTTGGAAGCCGGATATGGTGATTTCTCATTGGATATCGCACTTGACGATGTTGTAGCAAAAACAGAGTTCGTTGGGGATGAGGTCTCTGTTGCATATACTCTTCCACGATGGGGTGCTCATGCAAGTGCTGAAGCTTGTACTAGTCATGCAAGTATAGCGTCCACGAAGTCTGCCAAGCTCAAAAGCGTGAGAGTATGGCACTCACAAAGTCTGACCAACCCGGTGGGGTTTGCCAGTCGTGCCACGTTGGATTAATCTACTCAAGAGGTAGGATACAAACGGTTTGCGATGTGAGAGTTGTCACGTGAGCCATGAACCGAGCTCCATCTATCTCGCACTGCTATTGGATGGTCTTTAGGACGGACCACCAACTTGAATGCATGCCACGGAAAAGCAAGGCGACGAGGTCAACTATGTTTACCATTATTGACCCCATGAGCAGTGAAGTACACATCCAAAACTACCAGCCACAATTGACCGTCAGTCCTTTGGAGTTTATATGATGAAATGACTTACAAAGTTCAGATCGAATCTACGGCTTGCTCAAGCGTTGAATTTCCTCTTGGTGAGTACTACTCCACGCACGTGCATGTTTTGTGCCTCCTTTATTTACATGTTGAGTTGTTGGAGCTGATGGGTGTTGAGGTCCTTCACTCGCGATGTTTTTTACATGTAACGTGGTTATATCTAGCCTCGCACTCAGTGCATTGCATCATGTCATGTGTTGTCCCGAAGGGAAACGTTGAAGGCTAAGAGTTTGCCGAGCCGGAGGGGTCCGCCAGCGGGTTGTCCATCAGAGTCATTGGTGGTCCGCCATTTTTCGTGAAAGTTGTTGCTACCAATTGGTTTACTTGAAGAGCGCTGTTTATACCATGCTACTAATCCTATGTCATCGGATTCTTCTACTACTACTCTTTGCCAGATGTCCTCCCTCCGTTCAACATTATCATCGCAAAGTGTACAGAGTACAATACATTGAAGATGCATTGAACACTTGTGTGGGGTTATTGCCTTGTGAATAAAACCTTGGCTATTCCTCCATTGATGTTTTATTCTGATACCAAGTGTTCCGTTGAGCACAACGTAGGCTGGTCAGAGAGAAGAGGTGTGATGCATGAGACGATTTGAGAAACTAGGAAAACTAGACAATTCATCATTAGTAGTAAGTGTACTTTGATGACGAGAGTTGGATATGTCGAACCTACATGTGCATAATAGCAAGAAACAAAATGGGGCATACCTGAGGGAATGGAGACACCCTTCAAGTAGTGTTCAATGTGAGAGGGTACATTGCATAGAAAGAAACGGAATGAACGGTGCTTCAAATGGTGGAGAGATAGTGAAAAGACACTTGAAAGCGTAGATGTTAGAGTGAAGAGTAAAACAGAACAGCCAAGTGTATTGATCTAGTCTCACCCTTCTGCACACAACTAAGTGGGGAAGTCTAACCAACAGGTTAGAAAACAGAGTAACCTACATGCAATCCTCAAAACAACAGCAAAAAGGAACCCAGCAGGCATACAGGCTCCTCAGTTGTCAAATGACAAACCGAAAGAAGCGTCAGGTGAATAAATAGAAACTCTACGCAACTCGATTATAAACAGGTAAGAACAGTGCCACTTAGGAAAGGGACCCACGGGAGGTGGTCACTTAGAACACTCTAGAAAGCACGTGTGGACGCGCCAGCTGGTGCTCATTTTGTGAAGCTATCGTCGAGTGTCCCGGCATACCATCGAGCCATGGCGACGAGTCCAAAGGTCACCGTGACTAACACACTAACAATACGTTGCGTCTTGGGCGCTCGAGTCGAGTGATGTGTGCAAAGCTGCGTAATGAGTGGTCACTTGGATAAACTCCCCCGAGAAGTGAGGGCATTCCGAGAACATCGAAGCATAACTTCAAAAAAACCCAACATTTCCAAGTATTTGATCAAATGGTATTGAAACGGTGATATTGTTCCTTATATTCTTGTTGACCCTCGTGGAAAATGGTGATATATGTCAGAAACTTTGGGAGTGGGAAATTAAGAGTCAGGCAAGTCACTACGCCAAGTGAAACATGGATAGTTCACCGGGATAAGGTATAAAGTACAAGACAATTCAAGGGATTGAGACAATTGGATAATCCATCTTTAGCTACAATTGTACTCAATGAAAAGTGTTTAACAAGTCGAGCGCGTGTATACAATGACAAGAAACACAATGGGGCATATGTTAGGTCTTGAGCGCTTGAGCCGAGCGATGCGCGCCACGTGACGTCGTAAGTGGTTGCTTCGAGAAACTCTGCAAAGAAGTCGGGGGCCTCGATATCATAGAGGCATCGTTTTTTTCGGGTTCCGCGCTGTCATGGAGCTGACCAAACATCACTGAACTATGGATACAATTCGTGATACTTTTGTGGACAATGCTCAAAAGTGATCGAAAGTGTCGGAACCTTTGGAAGCGGAACAATGGAGGTGGAGGCACGTGGCAAAAATGACCTTGGCCAAACGACGTAAAAATCCTGAGGTTGACCCGTATTGGGCCATGACTGTAAGCACGAAAATGCCCACTCGCGTGAGTTATGCGTGGGACATAACACAGGTGAAAAAAAACTCCTCGGTCGTTTGGTGTAAAAACCACGTGGTCTTTGTGAGGTGATGAATTAGTATAATAACAGAGATTTCCACCCGTCGAGTTTAGGGACTCGTGTTCATATGGGACAGAGGAACATGAAGTTGCATCAAGGAGGAATGTCCACGTCGCCTAAAACTAGCCACAATTGGGGCCACCGGAAAGGGCCTATGATTTGGTGTGAATTTTCTAAGTTAAATCTACTCTACTATTGAGGTGTGCACATTCATCAAGTGGGATGTGTGATTGTATGTTAGTTTGTTCTTGAGGCTTGTTCTGATGCCTCCAAAGATTGACTAGGTGGTGTAGACAAAGCGGGAAAGAACATATCTGGAATTGTGGATGATTAACAGAAAGTAATAAGGATACTAGCCAGTCAAAACGAGGGAGTGACCATATACCCACAGAATTCAAGATATCTACCGCGGTGTCCAGATGTCGCACAACAACCATGCCATATCCAAAAACCGGAACTTTAATGACGCGATGTCCACCGCACTGGCCATTATCCACGACACACACGAGCCGTTTCATATGTGAACGCCATATCCATTGGGTTTTAACTTTACTACGCTACATCCATTTTCGCGGAAATGGCAAGTCGGCCCATGGTGAATGCTCCCCAGTTGGCCGAGCGCGTACTGTGTGCGATTTTTCGTCATCCACGTATTCGCCTGACAGACTGTCGTGCTGTCGTTTTCTAACAAAGAATGCATGGATGTAGCGTTCGAGGTGATTGGACGTTGACATCGCCGCAATACAACGACAGCCACGGCATCGTGCGGTGCAAGCATGATGACGTGTCCAATAAGCTATGGTCTGTGCTGGTTACGGATTTGAACTAGGGCTACGTATGACAAGCATCATAGCACGACAGTATGACCATTGTGGGCGCACGAATAATACCGCTTGCATTCGTACCCAGGTTCCGCTTGTTACATTATGGTATTAATCGATCATTGTACCCAGGCACGACAGTATGTTACATTATCTTAACCAGGCACGACAATATGCTCGAAGCATAGCACGAGAGTTCGAGCATTCTACAGTTACGAATAATACCTCCTGAATTCATACCCAGGTACCGCTGCTTTGATAATTACGTTTCTCCGACGAATGTAATATCTGTACTGACACACATTAAGAGTAAACTATGTCATTCATGAATACCTTGTTAGAAATGGAAAACAGGGACACATGTACACCTCTTAGTGCACTTCTCCCAATTATTCAAAGGCCTACGAAGAATATATTTGGAAAAGGAACATTGCAGTGGGAACATGAAACAAAAGTTAATGTTGCATTTTCTCAAATGTCCTCATGGACGTCCACTAACGATCCACTCCCTAACTGGGGGTGGAAGGGAATACAGCCAACTTGTTATGTCGCAAACTACACACAACTGGCCTGGCTGGCAGAAGTCTTCGGCTTCCTCATTGTTGAAGTCTTCAGCACAGTCCTCGTACTCCGCGTTGCTGTCAACATCATAAAAAGTGTCATTGCCCTCCTCGTTCTCTTGTGCTTCACTATTTGAAGCAGTTGAAGGGTCTTCTTGTGATGGACATGTGCAGTAGTACACTTTGGTCACTTGTGTACTTCCCCCATTGGGCCACAACTTGAAGAATACATAGGTGGTGCACACTCCAGCCAGAAAGGACAGGACTACTGGCTGTCCCATTGTGCAGTCACCATGTTCCATAGTCACTTAGCCTTGCAGCCAAGTGTTGAACAGAGAGCACCAACTTAAACAAATAAGATTGACAGAGGAGAATGAATGATCGTGGTTTCTTCTTCAAATACTTGGCACACTGCATACATGGATACAACTTCAATTTTTATGCGACAAAGTGCACAACATATCCAGCAGACATGGACATGGTGTAATTTTTTCTTCCAACTTTTACGCATACATGTCCAACAGTCATGCAAATGAGGACACCAACTGGGGCTTCTCCCTCTATTGGGCCACACTGAGCCTGACCCACCCCACCATGACTACATCCTATAGAAAACAACACTACAGAAGAAGGGCCTGCCCCACGTGTTGAGCCACTTCATGCCTGACCCGCCCCTCCATGTCTTCCACTACTTGCAGCTCGTCTTCCCATGCTTCGGCTGCACGACATCGCTGCTTGCTTCATGAAAACACTGTTGGAAATTCTGTCACCTGTAAGCACAATTGGTACAACATTAGCATTCGGTGCAAAAACCAAATAGACACAATATGTAGGAAAAGAACAATGGTCACAAAACAACACGACTTACATGTTCATGTCGTCCTCCACGTCGTCGGGTTCGTTGTCCCACTGGTCTTCCACATGACAGGCATCCTGCACGGCTGCTGCCTGTTGGTACACCTCCTCCCGACGCTCCCACTCATGCTGGTCCCTTAGGTTCTCGTATGTGTCCTTGTCCTCTTCCTCCTCGTCTGAGTCCTCCACAATGTACCTCTCGGGGTCGTAGACCTCCTCTTCACCAGAGTCATAGGTGTTGTCGTTTACTGGATCATACTGTGGGCCTGCACCTGCACCACTTGCTGCTACAGCACCTCCCACTGTGTGTGCACTTGCCACTGCACCTTCGCCTCCACCTGTGGCACCTGCTTGCCCAAGTGTTGTACCAGCTGCAGCCGCTACTGCACCTGTTGCAGTGTTTACCCCGCCAATGCCTGGTCCTTGCGTGTGTGCAGTGACGGCTGCAACCCTGCGCTCTCCTGCTCGTAGAGCTCCCCAGCCGGTCAAAATGGCCCCCGACTCTCTGTCCTCAGCACCTCCCACTGTCCCACTCACTCTAGTGTCCTCAGCACCTCCCACTGTCCCACTGACTCGTAGAGCTGTCCAGCCGGTCACTGGGTTGGCTCCAGTGTCTCTGGTAGCCCTTGCTTCACCAGTAGGCACGCTGGGAAAGCGTCCGGCTGTTGTTTCCGCTGCGATGGCAGCGTCAGTGCATTCTAGTCGACGCAGTAGGGTGTTTGCTACTGCTGCTGCCGCACCACTCACTGCAGGAGGGTTAGTGCACTTCCTCTTCGTGTGCCCTTTCACACCACACTGGGGGCAGATGTAGTTCTTCTTGCGCCTTTCTTCCCGCTCCCACCTTGCACTCTTCGGACGACCTGGACCACGCTTTGGACCCGGCTGCGTCCACTGNCCCCTCACAGACTTGCTCAGCTTCCGGCGATCTGCAAGTAGGCGCTGCACCCAAGGGTACAATGCCTCAAAACAATAGAAGGGGAAGATTTTGCAGACCTAAACGATTCTGGCGTTCAACGACTCTGCGGCATTGGATGTGCTGTGCTCGCCTCGTCCAATGGGGCTGTACAACCTGCTCCAATGCTCCCGCGGGATCCCGCCTTCCCCGTTGGCACCCAACAGCATGACTACCACGCGTGTAGACACCAGGCGTAGGTGCTCCTCGCACCTCTGCCACTCCGCCTCCGTCAAAGCATGCGCCAACCTCCAGAACCAATACCCCGCCTGCTTGCCATGCTTCTGTCGCACGTTCTCCCGCAGATGGTACGCACAGTAGGTGTGCTGGACTCTAGGCAGCTTCTCAGCCACCGCGTTCAACAGACCCTTGTCCCGGTCGCTTATGACGCCTGTGCCTTCCTGCGAAGCAGTAGGGTAAGCCAGAGACAAGTGGAAGCAAAACCACTTCCAGTTGTCATCATTGTCCCCGCTCACCATCGCCCATGCCATCGGCACCGCGTTGTCGTTTGCGTTGAAGAATTGGCAGATGAGTAAAACCTGCTTATGGCTGTTTTTCAGGTGCGTCCCGTCCATGGTTAGAAGCCTGCGGCAGTGTTGGAAACCAAGGACAGTTGCACCGGGGGCAACAAATGCCCTATAGAATACCCTGTCCTCGGTGGCCTCCGCGACCGCGTGGGTGTTGGGATCCACACGCATGAGCTGCAGTAAGAAAACAACACATGCAACAGTTAGACCGACAGTGGGATTGAGCCCAAAGCACTGCATGAAAGCTGGTACAAAACAAGCAGCAATATGTACCTCCTCGTAGTAAACAGGAAACAGGGACCATGCCTTGTCCTTAGGGCCCATTATCCGCTCCTGAGTCTTGGAGCGGGCGCGGTAGAGGGTGTTCTTGTCCACCTCCTTCTCTGTGCTTTTCCCGACGACTGCCTCCAGTGTCTTCACATTGGCCGTGGGGTTGCGCTTTAACGTGGACGCAATCTGGCGACTCACCCATCGCACGGTTTTGGCATGGTAACCACGGCCTGTGCCACGCACGCAGTGATGGCCGTCAACGAACTGGCTAACGACAACGTTGCCGTGCTTTGCGTCCACATGCGCCTTGAGCAACCACGGACAATTCTTGTCCTTCCACTGTCCACAACGTGCCTGAAAACGAGTCTTCTCACTCCGAAGCCACCGCACGGTCATGCGGTTGGCTATGGCGTAGTCGTCAACTGCGGCCCATGCTTCTTCCATTGTGGGAAACACCATGCCGGGCGGGAACTTATCTGTTGTCTTGCGCCTTTTGGGGGTCACATCATCCGCCTCATCATCCGAGGACCCTGCACGCCTAAACACACAGAAAAAAGGGTCAGTAACAAACAACGCGACAGTCAACCAGGTTCTTGTCCTATACAACCATCCGCCATGCATTACCATGGCCATGGGCCCCACGACTGAGACGTAGCGTGCTGTTTGCAACCTGTTCAGGGGAGATAAATTGTACATCTGCTTGCTGTTCACGCTCCAAGTCCTCGTCATAAAATTGGACTTGGGACGGAGACGCTCGTCCTGCCTGCTTGTGCAACGTTGAAGGGGTGCCTCGTGCTGGTGTGACCGGAGGTGGGCCATGGGAGCGACGTCTACGGTTCTGTGCCCAGCTGAGTTGTGCCGCCATGTTCGAAGTGGATATGCGGTAGACAATTCCATGACTAAATACACGATATGCCCATTCTCACCGGGTGCACAAGCGTCCGCCATATGTGCGNGGCCCCACGACTGAGACGTAGCGTGCTGTTTGCAACCTGTTCAGGGGAGATAAATTGTACAGCTGCTTGCTGTTCACGCTCCAAGTCCTCGTCATAAAATTGGACTTGGGACGGAGACGCTCGTCCTGCCTGCTTGTGCAACGTTGAAGGGGTGCCTCGTGCTGGTGCGACCGGAGGTGGGCCATGGGAGCGACGTCTACGGTTCTGTGCCCAGCTGAGTTGTGCTGCCATGTTCGAAGTGGATATGCGGTAGACAATTCCATGACTAAATACACGATATGCCCATTCTCACCGGGTGCACAAGCGTCCGCCATATGTGCGGTCCCTCAGCCGCTGTCGAGAGCTCCGACGGTGCAAACAGACTACTCTCAGTCACTCCACAACACTGACTGAGAGCTCACGAGTGGGTGCAACCAACGGTGGCAAAGCTCTGAACAATAGACAACATGATTCGTGCCAAATTGCGCACGTGGCACGAGGCACTTCTCGTCGTGAGAACAGTACAGTCCTCGGAGACCACGACACCTCGACAGCATGCACTTCGATGTATTGACGTCGAAGCATGCGCCTGGAGGACGCGGGCATTGGTCAACATATGTCCAACCTGCCAGCGAGGCTTCTGCCNCGTTGAAGGGGTGCCTCGTGCTGGTGTGACCGGAGGTGGGCCATGGGAGCGACGTCTACGGTTCTGTGCCCAGCTGAGTTGTGCCGCCATGTTCGAAGTGGATATGCGGTAGACAATTCCATGACTAAATACACGATATGCCCATTCTCACCGGGTGCACAAGCGTCCGCCATATGTGTGGTCCCTCAGCCGCTGACGAGAGCTCCGACGGTGCAAACAGGCTACTCTCAGTCACTCCACAACACTGACTGAGAGCTCACGAGTGGGTGCGACCAACGGTGGCGAAGCTCTGAACAATAGACAACATGAGTCGTGCCAAATTGCGCACGTGGCACGAGGCACTTCTTGTCGTGAGGACAAGTATAGTCCTCGGAGACCACGACACCTCGACAGCATGCACTTCGATGTATCGACGTCGAAGCATGCGCCTGGACGACGCGGGCATTGGTCAACATATGTCCAACCTGCCAGCGAGGCTTCTGCCAGACTGGCACGACATCTTATGTCAACTCCCGCAATGAAAGGTTGTGTTCGTCGAAGAGGGTCGTACAAAAACAAGGATGAATAGTCCGTTCGGGTGTCTCTATGCCAATATAGTAACCCCCAATTTACGTCGGCAATAACTTTGGTGACATCGAAGCATATTTGAAAAGACGGGACGTCATTGGTCGACAACGTACAAAAAGCACCATAACTAAAGTCACTTGTAGACGTCAACGACATGAATAGTCGGAGGTGACGACTGTCAACGACGTAATCCTATAATCCGAACACGAAAAGACATTTCAAGGCCCATAAAAATGACGCCATATCCATACCGATGAAAATTTGACATTATGCCGGATACGTCGATGAATTTCTAACATGCACGGATATCGTGGACGTAATTGGCAGCACCGTGGATATGACGTTCTTATAATTTAAGTGAATGGACATGGCGTGATTATTATTTAACTCGCGGATATGGCAGGGTTATGTTCACGCTTGCGCGGATGTATGAGACATTTCGCCCCAGCCAAAAAACCTACTTTTGGGCTTCTTGCAAAACCCCGGAAATGCCTATCTGAGGTGAAGTTCGCCTTGCTCACGCGGTCCGGCGTCGGCTCCAAGCGCCCATCTGTGGTCGCGTGGGAAAACTATTTCCGCTGCTGTCCACTGAACCTAGACTTCTACGCTCTCGTGCTCTCTTCCAAATGCCATCCCTTGCTCTTTCCCCTTGCTCCAGTCACTATCTCTTCCCTTTCATCTTCCTGTTTCCCCGCTCCCACACCATAGCGGTTTTCCTCCCCCTCCTTACTCTTCCCGTTATCCTACTCTGCTTCAGTGACAGCAAGCTCGCAAGCCCCGTCACACACCAACGGCGTGTCACATTGCATCACGTGATGGTGCGACACCATCACGTGGTGTGCTCCATCCTANAAGCTCTGAACAATAGACAACATGATTCGTGCCAAATTGCGCACGTGGCACGAGGCACTTCTCGTCGTGAGAACAGTACAGTCCTCGGAGACCACGACACCTCGACAGCATGCACTTCGATGTATTGACGTCGAAGCATGCGCCTGGAGGACGCGGGCATTGGTCAACATATGTCCAACCTGCCAGCGAGGCTTCTGCCAGACTGGCACGACATCTTATGTCAACTCCCGCAATGAAAGGTTGTGTTCGTCGAAGAGGGTCGTATAAAAACAAGGATGAATAGTCCGTTCGGGTGTCTCTATGCCAATATAGTAACCCCCAATTTACGTCGGCAATAACTTTGGGGACATCGAAGCATATTTGAAAAGACGAGACGTCATTGGTCGACGACGTACAAAAAGCACCATAACTAAAGTCACTTGTAGACGTCAACGACATGAATAGTCGGAGGTGACGACTGTCAACGACGTAATCCTATAATCCGAACACAAAAAGACATTTCAAGGCCCATAAAAATGACGCCATATCCATACCGATGAAAAATTAACATTATGCCGGATATGTCGATGAATTTCTAACATGCACGGATATCGTGGACGTAATCGGCAGCACCGTGGATATGAAGTTTTTATAATTTAAGTGAATGGACATGGCATGATTATTATTTAACTCGCGGATATGGCAGGGTTGTGTTCACGCTTGCGCGGATGTATGAAACATTTAGCCCCAGCCAAAAAACCTACTTTTGGGCTTCTTGCAAAACCCCGGAAATGCCTATCTGAGGTGAAGTTCGCCTTGCTCACGCGGTCCGGCGTCGGCTCCAAGCGCCCATCTGTGGTCGCGTGGGAAAACTATTTCCGCTGCTGTCCACTGAACCTAGACCTCTACGCTCTCGTGCTCTCTTCCAAATGCTATCCCTTGCTCTTTCCCCTTGCTCCAGTCACTATCTCTTCCCTTTCATCTTCCTGTTTCCCCGCTCCCACACCATAGCGGTTTTCCTCCCCCTCCTTACTCTTCCCGTTATCCTACTCTGCTTCAGTGACAGCAAGCTCGCAAGCCCCGTCACACACCAACGGCGTGTCACATTGCATCACGTGATGGTGCGACACCATCACGTGGTGTGCTCCATCCTAGCGCAAGCCGGAGCATGGTGACCCGACGTCGGTTTGCCCCTGATGAGGACTCGTCGCTCAACCCCGACGCAGATTCCCGGAACACAAAGCTGCCTCGTTTAGCAGAATTTTTAGAAAAGCTTTTTGTAAGCTACACCCCCGCCCCTCCCTGCAACTCCCGCCCCGACAAACGCTTGGTGACACGAGACAAGTCGTCACCGTCAGTCGCAGTGCAGCAGGCGCGTGAGCAATGTCGTCGTCATCGGTGGACGGTGGCGCAGGCACACTGGTAGTGGTGGGCGTGGACGAGAGCGAGTTGAGCAAGAATGCGTTCGAAAGAGCGGTGCAGCTCTTCCACGACAGCGACACGAAAACGGTGTTCCACGTCGTCAACGTGCGGCCGGAAATCCGTGGTAAGGTGTGGTTGCACACCAAGCGCCAAAACGTAGAAACCAAGAGCAGAAAGAAAAAAGTCATAAGCAAGCGCGCACGCGCGCACGCTCTTTGTCCCCTTTTCCAACCTCTTGCCAACAAAAACTCTCTCTCCCTCTTTCCGCCTCCCACCTCATCCCCTCTGTCCCCTTTCCTCGCTCTGCCACCTTAGTTGCCTCCTTCAGTCCTCAATTTTCACCCTATCTCCTTCCAATTCCTCCCTCGTCCCTCCTCCCCTCCCTCCCTGTCTTCTTCCTACCGTCCATCCTCCCCTCCTCTCTCTCTCTGTCAAGCCTTTGTCTGCTGTTCCTAAAATCCATACACAACCCCTCGCCCCCTGTGTGTGTGTTTGTGTGTGTGTGTGTGTGTGTGTGTGTGTGTGTG
>SZWC01026291.1:15599-29028 GCA_023375785.1 Penium margaritaceum
CTGCTCCTCCAGCGGCACCCGAGACCTGACGCGGGTCGGTCTGCTGCTGCTGCTGCTACTGCTGCTGTTGCTGCTATCCCCTCGGACTGGGCGCCGGTGTCTCAATGCGCAGGCTCCTCATTTGCTCCATCAGCCGGCGAAGCGCGTCCTCCCCAGTGGGAGGTAGCGCCTGATCCCACTCCTCGACCATGGACTTTCGTCTCTGCGCACGGGGGGCAGTGGGGCTAGCAGACTCTTGGGCCGATGGGGTTGCCTCTCTCTCTCCTGGGCTGATGTCCCGGTGTCCCAGACAGAGAGACCAAGGCATCGCGGATCTGTCGCAGCGTAGATGACTGCTCATCCTGGCGCTGGGGGAGTGACGACTGCTCCACCAGCAGGAAGTCAATCGCCTTTGAGCGTGGGCTGCGGCCCCCGCTCGTGACGGTGTCCTCCAGCTCCTTGCCCTTGGAGCTGCTCGGCTCCATGCTGAGGCGGTGCGAAAGTCGTCCGAACGCAGAACCGTCAGCGTTTCTCGCCGATTTAGGACGGTGGCAAAAGTCGACCTTCTGACCAAAAAATCGGCTGTGCTGAAAATTTAAAAATTCAAATTTTCACCACTAAAAACTGAAGGTTGTCCAAATGAAGCGAAATTTGGACCACAGAGGCGTCTGAGGATGCTGAACACAATGGTGAAGTTTTCGTCTTCAGAAAGTGGGGAAAAAGGCCAAAACAACCTGATTTTGTGCTCAGGCCGAAAAAATGAAAAATTCAGATCAGTGATGCGGAACGGTGAATGCTGGAGGCTACAGAGCTCCAAATGAGGCGAGGAAGGGCGTGATGGAAAGCTTGAGATCTCAGCTTTCCAACGAGCCATAGCGCGCAACGTTTGGTGGCTATTTGATTCCGGCACAGGCGGGTGAAGAGAGGATGGCGGCTGACACGATTTGCGTCTGCGGCTCCTCCACGTCCGTGTGGCTTCCAGGAAGCTGCACGGCTGGAGTCAGCACCTACAAAAGGTACTGGTGCCTCTGGTGCCTGAGTGGCCACGGCCGCCGCTGCTGCTGTTGCTCGCTGATGGTGCTGTTGCTCGCCCGGTTTGCGGCTCCAAGTCGCCACACGGGCGGCCTCGGACCGGCTGCTGCTGCGCGCAAGGGCTCCAACGGCCTCAAGCCGTTGTGGCACGCTGCAGCTGCAGCACAAACCTGCCGTTGCGGTTTCTGACGCATCAGGATGATGGCATATGCGTCGCTGCATGCTCTTGTCGCTTCAAGCGACTCAGGGTGGTGATGGGTCCAACCAGGACCTGCTGCTGCTGCTGTGGGCTGCTGCCACTGCTGCTGCTCACTGCTGCTGCAGCTGCTGCGTCTCTGCTGCGCAGCACGACGAGCACTGGCTCGCCTGCTCTGATACCATGAGAAGATTCCAGGAAGCTTCGTAGCCTTTCTGCTTGCTAGCCTGACAGCACAGGTCTGGCTGGTTGACACACAGGTCATGCAAGGGACAGCAATGGTAGGGAGAGACACGTGCACTTGTATCTCAAGCTTCAACTGAAGTAAATGCAGAGAGAGATAACAAATGACAGGTCCACAGCATAAATAGCCGCCGTGGCTCACGACGGGTGGCGCACACGGCGGTGCCTGTCAAACCTGAACCGGCCCAAAACCACTCTTTTGGCCATAATTCTGCGCACAAGCATCCAAACGGAGCGCCGTCTGATCCTACGGATGCACGACAAAAAGACAGACACAACGACTGGTCACACGCCTACGCCTGGGAACAGCCGGAGAGTGTAAGAAAACAAACATGTAAATCAGCCTGGCAGTGCTGTCCACCGAGAAAATCCTGAAGACCTCCAAACGTAGTCCGTGGGCTGTGGGAGCCCTCTGGTACACTGGGTAGGCTGCCAGGCTGCCTCCAGCGGGTGGAGCATCACCTCAGGGAACTCTCTCTCCAGCTGGGTCCGCCTCAAGGATCTGTATGAGCATGGACACGGCCGAGTGGTCACAACCAACTGTATAACCTGAGAAACTGCTAGGAAGCTTCCTAGCCTTGCTGCTGCTGACGTGGCGATACTGTCCAGTCAGCTGACGCACTAGCAAGCAGGCAGGTGCAAGAAACAGCAAGGATCAGGCTAGGGAGACGCGCAAAGTCTCATAAGCTTCAATAGCTTAGTAAATGCAGTGAGAAATGACAACTGACAGGTCCAGGGCATAAATACCTGCCGCGGCGCACGGCGGGTGTCGCACGCGGCAGTCCAAGAGCTGTCCTAAAACCGGCCCAAAACCACTGTTTTGGCCGTAACTCTGCGCACACATGTCAGAATCCTACGCCGTCTGAACCTAGACGTGCAGAATCAAAAGACGCACGCAACGACTGGTCACATGCATGCATCCATTGACTGACAGCGAGTATAAAATGCAAACACATGCAAATGGGCCTCACGCCCAGTCCGCCGAAAGGAGCCTGCAACACGTAGAAGGCACATCAAAGAGTCCCGGTAACATCTGGGGCTCTGGAACAGTGGTCGGTCAGCTCTAGACGGGTAGTCCGCCGCTTGTCGTCGCGCCGGTGTCACCAGGGCCGCCAGCCTCAGGGATCTGCACGAGTATGGACACGGCCGAGTGGTCACAGTAAACTGTACAGGAACGGCACAAGGCACAACACTCCCCCATGACCCGATGGTACGCATGTCCATACGCGTGCAGCATTGGTACAACAATATAGTGACTGACACAAACAGATGAGACGGCAACATACATCCCACACTCAACCACTGTCACGCACGGGGCGAAGCCCAACAGAACGAATGGCCACCAGGAACTTTCCGCGTGCAAGTGCCTTCGTCATGAAATCAGCTCGCTGCAAGTAAGTGCCAACCCACATGATGGAGATCACGCGTCGCTCCACCAGATTACGAACGAAGTGATGCTCAAGCGCAATGTGCTTTGTGCGAGCATGAAAAACACCAGAGTTCTCCGCAATGGCGAGAACACTCTGGTTGTCGCAAGGCAACACAATGGCGAACTGACTGCCCAAGCTCAAGAAACAAGCGCTGCAGCCAAACTGCCTCAGCAGCCCCTGCCTCCAAAGCCACATACTCTGCCTCCGACGAGCTACGTGCGATGCAGCCCTGCTTCCCGCTTCGCCAAGACAAAGCGGTACCACCGAGCAGGAACACGTAGCCAGTGCGACTGCGCCCGTCGGGACTCCAAGCCCAGTCGCTGTCAGTGTAGCCGTCAAGGACTACCGAACACTGCCGACGAAAGCAGAGTCCGAGATACAGCGTGGAAACCACGTACCGTACCACTCGTACAGCCGCGTGAAGGGCTCTTGCACGTGGAGCCTGCGAGAACTGAGCGAGGAGGTTGACAGCGAACGCGATTTCGGGACGCGTGGTCGTGGCCAGGTACATCAGAGATCCGATCAGACGAAGGTACAAGGTCACGCACGGGGCGAAGCCCAACAAAACGAGTAGCCACCAGGAACTTTCCGCGTGCAAGTGCCTTTGTCAAGAAATTAGCTCGCTGCAAGTGAGTGCCAACCCACATGATGGAGATCACGCGTCGCTCCACCAGATCACGAACGAAGTGATGCTCAACCGCAATGTGCTTTGTGCGACCATGAAAAACACCAGAGTTCTCCGCAATGGCGAGAGCACTCTGGTTGTCGCAACGCAACACAATGGCGGGTACTGACTGCCCAAGCTCAAGAAACAAGCGCTGCAGCCAAACTGCCTCAGCAGCCCCTGCCCCCAAAGCCACATACTCTGCCTCTGACGAGCTACGTGCGATGCAGCCCTGCTTCTCGCTTCGCCAAGACAAAGCAGTACCACCGAGCAGGAACACGTAGCCAGTGCGACTGCGCCCGTTGGGACTCCAAGCCCAGTCGCTGTCAGTGTAGCCGTCAAGGACTACCAAACACTGCCGACGAAAGCAGAGTCTGAGATACGGCGTAGAAACCACGTACCGTACCACTCGCACAGCCGCGTGAAGGGCTCTCGCACGTGGAGCCTGCGAGAACTGAGCGAGGAGGTTGACGGCGAACGCGATGTCGGGACGCGTGGTCGTGGCCAGGTACATCAGAGATCCGATCAGACGGAGGTACAAGGTCACGTCCACTGTCTCCCCGAGCTGTGTAGGGTCATCCACCTTCAGGGCATCCTGCCCATTAGGTGTGATGGGTGTAGAAGCAGTGGGCACTGCACCAAGGAGATCGCTAAAGCGCTCCCCCACGACTCGTGCATATCGGGCCTGATACAGCAGCAGTGTCCGATGTTTGCGATCACGTACAATCTCCATACCGAGAAACACCGATGCAGGACCGAGGTCCTTCATCTTGTAGGCGGTCTGCAGGACAGCCTTGGCCTCCTTCACGGCCTCCAGGGACGGAGACGCAATCAGAAGGTCATCAACATAGACCAGGATGGCAGTGAGACACTCGGGTGTCGGCAGGATGAACAGCGAGGGGTCAGCCTCGCTCTGTACGTATCCTGTACGAGTCAAGGTGCCTGTGATCTCCTGGTTCCAACATCGTGGACACTGCTTGAGGCCGTACAAGGACTTGCGCAAGCCCCAGACCTTGTCACCGTCCTCAAAGCCTGGTGGCTGAGCCACGTAGATCTCCTCATCCAGAGAGCCATGGAGGAACGCATTGTTCACATCCATCTGGTGTAGTTCTCAGTCATGCTGAGCCACTACACCGAACAGAGCTCGAGCTGAGGTCATGCGGCCGACAGGGGCAAAGGTGTCAGTGTAGTCAACTCCCTCAATCTGAGAGAACCCCTTGACGACCAAGCGGGCCTTGTAACGTTCTAGTGAGCCATCAGGCTTTACTTTCTTGCGAAAGACCCACTTGACCTGAATCGCCTTCCTCCCGGGGGGAAGATCGACCAGCTCATAGACTCCGTGCTCTCGGATAGCACGAAGCTCATCCTTGCAAGCAACTCGCCAAGCATCAGAATCCTGCGATGAGAGAGCCTCCCTCAATGTGCCCGGATCAAGGGCCAGCAAGGGGGAACTCTGCGTGGCAAGTGCAGACGCCACAGTGTCAGGCCTGACAGCCACGAGGTCAGCTGCTGCGTCACAGGCGATATGGAACTCGCGAGTGACCAGATCGTGCCCGATGGGACACGCTGGGTGTACCTCTGTAGGCTCAGTGTGGGCACTCAGGCCTAGGGCCTTTGTGCCTGGATCACCGCTCGCGATGCTGCGAGTGGGGCGCCTGGGTACGTGACTCGACACCCGCTGAGCTCCGGAATCCTGTAGTCGAAGGCGACCACCGGGCTCACGAGAGTAACCAGAGGTCGAGGGACGTGTAGCAGGCGCAGAGACGGGCACGTCCACAGGGTCAAGGACAACCGCAGCAGGTGAGGACTGAGACGAGGCAGCCGGGGATGCCGTGCGAGTGGACGCGTGTGTGGGGGACCCAGAGCTGGGGGTGTCAGCGGGTAAGGCTGGCCCGGACACTGTAGCAGGGACAGGCGTGGGGTGGACTGGGTCAGACGCCTGAGCCGGGGTGCTAGCAGGGACAGGTGGTGATGCAGGAGGCGAGAGGACCGTGGTGCCTGTAGGGTGTGAAGTGGGCAGCACAGGCGATATCTCTGGGCCAACGGCAATAATAGCCGGGTCGTCAAGTGCTGGAGACCGAGAGGGGGCTCGAGCGGACCCATCAGCCTGGCGACCAGTGGTCGACGGCGGAGGAATCTCCCCCATCCGCCGAGTACCCTCACAGGAAGGGACGTGGGCGGCAGAGAGGGCTGTGATGGAAGTCAGATCACGGTAAGTGAGTGACTAAAAAAACAGCGTGTCCCGAGACACTATGACACGACGGCGAGTGGGGTCCCAGAAGCGCCAGGCCTTCGACCGCGGGGAGATGCTGATGAAGGCACACGAGCGACCCCGAGGGGAGACCTTGGACCCCTGCTGGTCCTCGGTGTACCACACGGAGGCCAGGGAACCCCACACGCGAGCGAGGCAAAGATCAGCACGGTGGCCAAACCAGAGCTCGTACGGTGTAATATGGTCCGGAAGCGGACCATGCGGGAGGCGGTTCCAGACCCAGGTCATGTAGGAGAAACCCTCGAAGGCGAAGGACTCCGGGAGACCGCACTCAGACCGCATGGCGCGGACCGCATCCTCCATGGTGCGGTTCCAGCGCTCAGAGACACGGTTCTGCTGTGGGGTGGCAGGAGCGGAGACCTGGTGAAAAATGCCGTGCTCAGCAAAGAAGGCATCCATCTCACCGAGGAACTTGCCACCGCGATCCGATCGGAAGGTGTGTAGCGTGTGGCGAGACTGACGCTTAGCCATCACGAGCCAGAGCCGAACCGCAAGGGCGGCGTCGCTCTTCTGACACAGACTGTAGACCCACCGCATCCGGGTGAAGTCATCAGTCAGTGTCAGAACATATCGGCCCCTCTCGGACACGGACTCAACCGGGAGAGGACCAAGCAGGTCCGAGTGGACCAACTCGAGGGGTTGCAGTGCTCGTGAACGCGAATCAGGGTAAGTGCACCGGTGCATCTTACCCTGAGCGCAAAAAAGGCAGTCGGTCTTGGGTGGCTTCTCGAAAGAAGCCACGTCAAGACCAAGAGCGGGCTGTGTCCGGATGAGCTTCGACACAGTGTCGGAGCCCACGTGACACAGACGGCGGTGAAGCAACCTCTGGTGGTCTGGGGATAGAACACCAGTGACAAAAACGCGACCAGAGGACGTAGGGGAGTGAGGGGAGGACGGTCGAGCAATGCGGTACAGGTCATCAACGACTGAAGCACGCAGAACAATGCTACGGGTGTCAGAGGCAGTCACAGTCGCCGAATCAGCAGTGTGCTCAACAGAGAGACCCATCAGAGTGCAGGCAGGCACAGACAGCAGGCTGAGCTCAAGATCAGGTACAAATAACACGTCAGAGAGATACAAGGGGCCAGACGGACCATCGAAGCACACAACCCCAACACCGTGGACGGGTTAGGACTGACCAGAGCCGGTGCGAACAGAACGAACAGTCGTGACGGGACCAAGAACCACAAAGCCACTGCGACGACACGTCATGTGGTGAGTGGCACCGGAATCGATGATCCAAGTGCCACTGGAGTCACGACCGGTGGACGTCACTGTACAACGAGCAATGGAACACTCGGCATCAGAGGGACGCTGAGCCGTCAGTGGGACGGAACGACGTACATCACAAAGGTGAGACTCATGGATCCAGTCTGTGGAGTCAGGCCCATCCTCATCACATGCGGACTGTGCTCCCCCACACNTGTGACCCACTCGACGATGACAACACACTCGCACCTCCCTGTAAGCGAAGCGCCAGAAGATGACGTAGCTCGGCGATGGTGCGGTCACGTGGGTCTGGATCACTGCTGCTCGCTGGCGAGGACGCAGGAACAGCTGCAGTCGTAGTCGCCGTGCGTCCCGAGGAGTGTGCGGGCGACGTCCCGGGCGCGGTACGAGCAGCATGGGCCGCCTGAAGTCCGCGGGTGATGTGCCCCCAGTCAAGCGGCTGCTGGCACTTGGTGTAGCGATGGGCACCTCCACAGTTGTAGCAGTGGACGGAATGCCTACTGCTACCACTGGATGACGACTGCTGCTGGCCCGATCTGCGCTTCCTGTTCTTCTTCTTCCCCTGGGCGGCTGCTGCGACGCCCTGCGTCTGCGTGGGTGTAGACGGGGTCAAGGAGGAAGAGGAAGATGAGGTTGTGGTAGAGGTGGATGAGGGTGACTGCAGGATGGAAGATGGTGGTGAGGCGAGGACTGCTACAGCGAGGGACCTCTCCTGATGTGCTACTGCAGCCTCGCGGGTCGACGTCACTTGGAGGAACAGCTGATGCGCCCAAGGGAGCAGCTGCATGGAGGCCGAGAAGGGCTCGAGAACGGCGTCACTGTACCGGTCAAAGATGTCGGTGTACTCCAGGCGAACTCCGAGCATGATCGCCCGGAGTGCCCACAGCTGTGTGCCCCCTGAGGTACCCAGGCGCGTGTAAATATGCATGGCGCGTTGCCAGTAATCCGCCGCAGGCTCCGCTGGTCCCTGACGAAGCGAATGGAAAGCGCGGATGTGGGACGTACGCGTGGCGTGCGTCTCTACGGCCAGTAGGGACAGCGCCAGATCCCAACCTCCACGAGGATCAGCTCCGGTGCCTGTGCCAGCCTCGCTAAGGAAGGGGCGGAAGTCGACGACAGTCTCGCGTGGCATAGCGTAAAGAAGTCCTCGCATGGCCCNCTCGATGATGTACCGTGGGGGTGGTGCCTCATAGTCCTTTGGCTGCCGCTCCGTGGGAAGAGCAGCCGCAGGCTGAGGAGGGCGAGAGACAGGGAAGAAACCTGGAAGGGGATAGTCACTGGGATAGTCAAGTGACGGTCGCACCGTAGGCACCACAGGAGATCTGGTGCCCGTCTGCAGCTGACGGAGGCGCTCCTGAAGGTCAAGAATGTCATGATCCGGGGAGTCGTCTGTCATGCCTGGCATGAATGGCTCATCATCCAGGAGGTCTGAAGGTGGTGGGTCAGGCCGAGCACCCGTAGATGGTGCACGAGCTGACTGCTGTGTAGGGATCGCGACGTCGGCAGCTCCCTCGGAAACCTGCCGTTGGTCTGTGGACTGGCTACGCAGGAGCTCAGTCAGCGTGCGGATGGCTTCAGTCTGCTCCCGCTGGAGGCGGCGCATCTCAACCTGCTGGCTCCGCAGGTCCTCAATGGCCTGCGAGCGTGGGCTCAGGACGCCAGAGGAGGAGGAGGAGGGATCACCAGTCGCCTTCCCCTTGTCCGACTCCATGTCGACTCTCAGTATGAACAGGCAGGTCAGGTTTGTCGGATTTTGAAACCGCTAGCGTTTCTCGAGGAGTTGAGACGTTTGCAATTCTTGACTCTCCGACCAAAAATTTGTCTAAGTATGGTGCTGACGTCAGCAGGTGGTTGCTGACGTCAGCACGACCTGATGACGTCAGCAAGCAGGATGCTGACGTCAGCGTCGACGTCAGCATCCTGCTTTTTTTTTGTGTGTTGTTCCGCTCGCGGTCCTACGCGAGCGTGCAGCCGCCCCGTGGCCGCTGCGCGGAGGCTGCGCGGAAGCTGCGCAACAGCTTCCGCCTAGCTGCTGCTACAGCTGCGCAGGCAGCTGCAGCAGCAGCTGCGAGGCTGCGTGCGCGGCGGTGGCAGCAGCAGCTGCACGCTGCCGCTGCTGCTGTTGCGCGCTGCAGCAGCAGCTCGCTGCCGCCGCCGCCCGCTGCTGCTGCTGCGCTGCCGCGCTGCCACGCTGCCGCTGCTGCTGTTGCGCGCTGCAGCAGCAGCTCGCTGCCGCCGCCGCCCGCTGCTGCTGCTGCGCTGCCGCGCTGCCACGCTGCCGCTGCTGCTGCGCTGCTACGCTGTTGCTGCTGCCGCTGCTGCCGCCGCTGCCGTTGCTGCTTCTGCTGCTGCAGCTACGCTGCGGCTGCTGGTGCTGCTGCCGCCGCTGCGGCTGCTGTTGCCGCCGCCGCCGCTGCGGCTGTTGCGCTGCTGCTGCCGCCGCTGCTGCTGCACTGCTGCTGCCGCGGCTGCTGTCACGCTGCTGCTGTGGCTGTGGCTGCTGCGCTGCTGCTGCTACTCAGCTGCGGTGGTGGTGGGAGAAGGGAAGCTGGCACCGCCGCCGCCACGCCTCTCTGCGTGGTGGTACGCGTCGCTGGTGCTATCTCTGTAGCTGCGAACTCACGTTGACGGCGGTCGACCATCTCCAACGGGTCCCAGAAGGTCTGCTGCAGCGGTGACTCTCACTGTTGCTGCTCTGCTGCGTCTCTGTTGCGCAGCTCGGTGAGATCTGTCTCACAGCTCTGATACCATGAGAAACTGCTAGGAAGCTTCCTAGCCTTGCTGCTGCTGACGTGGCGACACTGTCCAGTCAGCTGACGCACTAGCAAGCAGGCAGGTGCAAGAAACAGCAAGGATCAGGCTAGGGAGACGCGCAAAGTCTCATAAGCTTCAATAGCTTAGTAAATGCAGTGAGAAATGACAACTGACAGGTCCAGGGCATAAATACCTGCCGCGGCGCACGGCGGGTGTCGCACGCGGCAGTCCAAGAGCTGTCCTAAAACCGGCCCAAAACCACTGTTTTGGCCTTAACTCTGCGCACACATGTCAGAATCCTACGCGGTCTGAACCTAGACGTGCAGAATCAAAAGACGCACGCAACGACTGGTCACATGCATGCATCCATCGACTGACAGCGAGTATAAAATGCAAACACATGCAAATGGGCCTCACGCCCAGTCCGCCGAAAGGCGCCTGCAAGACGTAGAAGGCACAGCAAAGAGTCCCGGTAACATCTGGGGCTCTGGAACAGTGGTTGGTCAGCTCCAGACGGGTAGTCCGCCGCCTGTCGTCGCGCCGGTGTCACCAGGGCCGCCTGCCTCAGGGATCTGCACGAGTATGGACACGGCCGAGTGGTCACAGTAAACTGTACAGGAACGGCACAAGGCACAACATAACCGTGTATGACTGACAACATCACAACATCCGGAACCCTTCATAGACCCCTTCTCAACATCTCATGCCTCAATTGTTGCTGAAGGGGGGTTAGGAAACCCTTGGCTGCCCTGTGGTGGTGGCGTGGTGATGCGGTTGCAAAGGTGTCTCCGTTGTTCTAATCTACTATGGTGGGTCACCGTGGATTGGTGAATCCTCCCAAGATCGTGGCTTTAGCTATAGCTCTCACTGTTGCTCTCAGGAGGCAAGGGTCTAGCTAGGAGTAAGGCATGGCATTTGAGATTGAGCAAGAATCTTGATCTCATCTCGACCATTTTGAGACTAAGAATGGGATTCTCAATCTCGAAGTTTGAGATTGAGAAAATCTCAATCTCGAACTATAGTCTATGGTGAAATCTCATTCTCACGTCGGTCTCGAAGTTAAATGACGAGATTTTTTTAGTCTTGAATTTTATAATTTACAATTCAATTTTTTGACGTCAAACATACACGTGGACACCATGGATATCTAGTTTAGGGTAGATCGCTAATGGTGATTACGTAACAAAACATTTTTCCCGTAGAAGATTGTTCATCTCCTTGCAAGGAACATTCCATGCACAGGTTCATGGCGACTCCTTCGACCTCTCACTCTATTGGTGGCGGGAATCACGATTTCGCGAAAGTTGACACGAAGATTTCCATCTGACATTTGGCATTCGAGTGGGTTGCCTAGTGCGCTTAGTATCTCAATGTACTTCCCCCACGTGTGAATCCCATGAGTCCTGGAATTCACACGTGGCGGCATACCTCACAAGGTGGTGTTCTCAAGTGCGCGAGTTTGAGACAAGACGAGACGCGATCAATCTCATCTCGATAACTTCGTGTTGCCTTAAATCTCGATCTCGTCTCGAAGTGTTTTGAGACAATATCAATCTCGTCTCGAAGTGCGAGATAAACTCGAGATTTTGAGATTTCCATAACTCCAAGATGTGATCAATCTCGAACGCCGAGCCTAAGCTAGGAGACACAAGTTTGAGTATCATGATTCTTCAATATCATTTGCATAGAGAAATGAAAAATGACAGGTCCATGGCATAAGTACTTGCCGCGACGCACGGCGGGTGTCGCACGCAACAACACAAGGTCTTTCCTAAAACTGGTCAAAACCACTGTTTTGGCCGTAACTCAACGTAGACATGTTAGAACGCTACACCGTCTGAACCTAGACGTGCAATATTACATGCCGGACGTTACGACTAGTCATTTGTATATATTTGGCATCAAACGGTGGACATACAATGCAAAAACATGCACATTGTGCCTTCGGCCAGTCCACTAATAAACGCCTACGTGCTGTAGAAAAACCATAAGAAGTCCTTGGCAACGTCCAGAGCTCTGGGAAGGTCGTCGGTCAGCTCCAAGCTGGTAGTCCACCACAAAAAGACGCACTGTTACGACCTAGGCCCGCATGTGGCTTGGGTATGGACATGGTCGAGTGGTCACAGTAAACTGTACAGGTTGACATGAACGTCACAAATCACATCAGCTAGAAGAGGATTTCCCTCCGTTTTCGCCCCAATCCTCATGTTACAATCGGTTGTTTTGCTCAGCTAGATATCCTAAAACATCACTTCTTACTGTTTCTTTTGTCCCAATACGGACCTTTTTTTATTACCCGACATCACAAAACTTCTATCTGAATCATGGAAAGCACTCGATGGATAGAATTTCAGGTGTAACTCCTGATTGAAGGCGGATAGATTTATCTTGCTTGATCCTTGAGCAAAAGATGCGTACACAAAGCTACTCTTTGGACCAATTTCAAGGTGCACCCAATTCTGCCGGAATGATTGAAATGAAAGTATGTTATGCTTCTTTGTAGTTCTTTTCTTACATTTGCTTCCCGTCTTCCTTCCCTAACATTGTTTTCTTAATAGGTTTTAGTTATCTTCGCATGCCCTTTCCTTGTAAATCACCGCATTTAATTTTTCGTTTCCCATAATACATATAAAAAATTAATCATGTTTTTTTATATCTGCTTAGTATTCCATTTGATTTGGCGAGAGTTATGGGCATATTTGTGCTTGTACTCATGAAAAACTTAATGAATTCTATGGAACAGTGGGAAAAAATTCTAATAATCTTGGAAATATTTCTGCAACTTTCTTCCTTAGATCGTGAAGACGTCCACAAGATAATTCAAATCCCCGGGCTCAACCCCGGGCTCCTTTTTTGCTGAGGTAGCCCTCACATTTTTGCCGGTTATGACTTAATGACAGTATAGGTGCGTGTTCCACCTCTGAAGTCAGCAGACTTTTGTCCTCTCCGCCGTCCACGTGCATCGGGCCATCATTCTGAACTTTCGAGTCCGTCCGCAACCGGGTGTCTGCGTGAGGCCGAAGTTTCCCCCGAATTGTCCGACGATTCTTTCCAACTTGACACACAAAATGTATCACTGAAACCGGTCTCGACGAATGACGAGCGGTGTGCCTCTCAGTTCGCCAAGTAGCGTCTACCTCTGAGCTCTAGAGAGCAGCTTCGACGTCCGGAACAGGCTTGGCCCAGTGTCGCCAGTTTGCCACCACAGGCATCTTCCGCGAGCTTTCGCAATGGATATCTGCATGCAAGCACACACGCTGGTTGCAGGTGGCATCGCCAACTTTCGGTCTTCGGGCGTCCAGGCCAATGGAGCCTGTGCCAGCAGCAGGGTGCAGATCGCGTGCCAGCTGAAGGTTTCCGTCCGCGGGGTTCTGGAGGGGAGGCGCCTTAACGGCAATGCTCAGCTATCCGCAAGGACACGAGTGAGTCTAGGGCGATGGGACTAGCTGGTAGCTGAATCTAGATGCTCCAACCCTTCAAGGAGATTCAAGGCAACATATGCTCTCTCTGTTCAATCGGCATCCATGCTCATCTCATGCTGAGTCTTCCCCTCTTTTGTCCACTTCGCGCATGCATTGAAATGGCACAACTGATTCATCAATGCAGGTTCGTAAAGCCCTGTAGCCCCT
>SZWC01026292.1:3216-19235 GCA_023375785.1 Penium margaritaceum
TATGTCATTCTATGGCTGAAAACATCCGTGTTAACTTCTGTATCAGTGTCAGAAACCCGGTGGTTGATGGCGGGACGCTGCAATTGTGAATGCTCCAAGGTCCTTTCCTCAGGTGATCATGAGTGCTTCTAATTCTGGTGCTTCTCCCATTCCTGCTGGTAGTGCACCACCTACTGCTCCTGCTGCCTTTGCCACTGTTCTGCCATTTTCATTCATTACCACAAACTCTGAATTGTAGCATTTAAGGAGACTGATGTGGATGTGATGGTTAGAGAGTGAAGGAATTGAATGAGATCAGCAAGAGTTGGAAGAAGGCACAAAACCGACAAAAGTTGGGTAAGGACGTTTTGCCTTTAAGGCAACCTGCACGAGACATGCTCAAGAGTCCTCATTGATGGAAACTGGGGCAGCCCTCAGGAAGGTGATCAGGCTCACAAAGAGTCGTCTAGGCAGGACCAACTGTGTGTGACAGGGAGCTATATGTTGCATAGAAAGAAATTACGGAAGCGAATGCATGTTTGCAGAGAATGCGAACTTCTACATTGACTCTTGAGTGAGAAAGAAAACAATCACAGCTTTTTAAGAAGACCTTACATGCCTCATTTAGCCTAGGGAGCACTGAGATACACTCTGTCAAAGTCTACCATCTAGCGCACTCTCCTTGCCTTGCAGGATGAGCGGCAGTCACGTTGTCACACATGAGAATAATGTGTCACACGACTTGGAAGACCAACAATCGTGGTCAGTACCTTCCTTGAAGTCTTTTGGAGGTCCTCCAGCTGGCTTTTCTCTTTGAAGGCCGCTCTCAGCCGTTCTGGTCAATAATCTTGCCGCCTTTTGAGCTCAAAGTGCTCAAGTCGTCACTTGAACCCAATCCATGATCTCCAAACTTTGGAAATCCATATCTCACTCAAACAGACTCCAAATTGAGTTCCGTAAAGTGCGTTGGAACCTGTTAAACATCTTCTATGCAGCTGTTATTCCAGATGATTTTTATCAAGCAACATGTTTTTGTCACTTTCTGGCACCCTCATATCCATCATTTTGCCACCTTGCACAAATCAAAATCACACAAGTCTGCATTGTCCCCTAAGCTGCTGAAAGCGGTGTGCTGCCAGCGGCTTGACCAAGAAGTCTTTCAACATCATGCTTGAAGGGCAGAACTTGCTAAGCACCACCTTCTTTGCCACGAGCTCGCGGATGAAGTGGTACCGCAGGTCGATGTGCTTGGTCCGGACGTGAAACTCTGCGTTCTTGGTCAGAGAAATGGCGCTCATGTTGTCACAGTAGATGGTGGTCGCTGTTGTCTACTGGTGTCCAAGGCTTGCCAGCAGCTCACGCAGCCACAAGGCTTCCTTTGCTGCTTCACTCAGGGCAATGTACTCTGCTTCGGTGGAGGAGAGGGTGTCACTCTTTTGCTTCTTGCTCCTCCAACTGATTGCACCTTCCCCGAGCACAAACACAAACCCACTGGCCAACCTCCTTGTGTCCCGGTCACCCCCTCAATCTGCATTCCTGTAGCGGATGAGGATGGGGATGTTATTTCCATTGAAGGTGAGGACAAGGTTGTTGCTGTTGTCAAGGTAGCGCAGCACGCGCTTGACCGCCTCCCAATGCGGCACGCCCAGACTCGCACAGATGTTGCTGAGAACTCCTATTTCTTGGCTGTTTTCAAGACGTGTGCCGACTGCTGCGTACATGAGGCTCCCAACTGCTGCTTGGTATGGCACTGATTCCATCTTGCTTCTCTCTTGCATGCCGCGGGGAGTCTGCGTCATGCTCAGCTTTGCTCCCACTTCAAGCGGTTTTGCACGCTCCTTCCATATTGAAGCACTGGATGATGTCACTCACGTACTTGTTCTACGACAACTCCAAATTTTGCTGCTACCGGTCACGCTTGACCTGAAGGCCAAGGTAGTAGCTGAGCTCTCCCATGTCTTTCATGTCGAACCTGGCAGCAAGAGACTGCTTCACATCGTCCAAAAGAGACTTGGATTCACATGCATTGAGAAGATCATCAACATAGAGCAAGATGATGATCTGGCTTGCTTTTTACACGTGCCCATAGACAGCATGGTCCACTCGTGGTACCATGCCAGCTGCTCATCCATCTTGTGGTACCATTCTCGCGGTGCTTGCTTCAAGCCATAGAGGGCCTTCACAAGCTTGCACACCAAATTCTCCTTCCCTTCCACCACATACCCCTCTAGCTGCTCCATTTACACATCCTCCTCGAGTTCACCATTCAGAAATGCACACGTCACATCTATTTGGTGCACCTCCCAGTCCATAGTAGCAGCAAGAGCGACGATCGCTTGGATGGATGGTAACTTTGCAACAGGTGCAAATGTCTCATTGTAATCCATTCCCTCAGTCTACGCATACCCCTTTGCAACCAGCCGTGATTTGGATTTGGGCACCGTACCATCCGTACCAAGATTGTGCCTGAAGATCCATTGGCACCCAATCACCCGGTTGTCACGTGGAGCTTCCTCGAGGGTCCAGGTGCCGTTCTCCACGAGCGCACCATACACCTCGTCCGCTGCGACACGCCAATCTGCCACCTTGGTGTTGCGCATGGCTTCACCGTAAGTGGCTGGTTTCTCGATGAATGTGAGGAAGAGAAGCTCAAGGTCAGAGGATTCCCGTGAAGATGAAAAAGTGCACAGGTTCACCAGCTCCTCCATCGGCCTCTTTTTGCTTGTGAAATGCTCGAATCTGCACAGCTGGTCCACAGGATCATCTGCACCATGGTTGAGGCGTGCAGACCTCCATGGCAGCTGCTATACATTGCTTTACTGATGCTCGCAAAAGGTGATGGGACTGCTCCGCCGGAGACTGCAACGGCTGAGGTGAAGGAGGCATACAAGAAGTGCAACAAAAAAGCGTTGGCGCTCCTTGTGTCCGCGTTATGCCCACCACAACTTGGGCACATCCAAGGATGCACCTTGGCTGCAGACGCATGGTCAAAACTGTGCTCCATCTACCAGTCAAGCAACCTTGCCAATCAGCTCTTCATCTTCAAACGGCTCGTCACCCTCCTAGCCAACGAAGGCGACAACATCATGGAGATCATGCAGCAGATTGAGTCACTTGCAGCGGAGTGCGTGGCTACTGGTTGGGAGGTCGACTCTCAGTTGCAAGCTATGATCCTCCTTCTGGCCTTGCCGGAGAGTTGGATTCCCATGATCACAGTCCTTGGTGGCTGGCCTTCTGACGAGCTGAAGTACCCGAACGTTGCTGAGTACGTGCGCAATGATTGGATGCAACGTGGCGGTCGAGAGAGTGCAGCGGCATCAATTTCAGCTTACGCGGTTCATCCTCAAAGTGGAGGCCGAGGCGACAAGTGGAAGGGTGCCAAACAGGGTACCAAGAAGGGTGACAAGAAGGGGGAGTGCTTCAACTGTGGCAAGGAGGGCCACTACGCGCGCAACGGTCCCAAGAAGAAAACAGATTGGTCATAGCGGGACGGGAAGAAAGATGAGCACGCCTTTATGGCGTACAGCTCCACCAACTTGAAGGATCCGGGAGTTGCCGTCATTGACTCCAGATCAGGCCGCCACACGCAATGCAACAGGGCGGCATTTATCACATACGGCGCCTCGGAGAGACGCATGACGGTGGCAAATGGAAAAACAGAGGTGGCCACCGGTGAGGGTAACGTCCGCATTGAGTCAATTGTGGATGGAAAACCTGTCACAAGCACAATCTATGATGTGCTACATATGCCCAACCTTGGGGCAAACTTGCTCTTTGTCAGCCGCCTTACTGACAAGGGACTTGAGGTGCTCTTCACAAAGAAGGAGGCCGTCATCCGCAAGGAGGACAAACGTGAGGTGATTGCGCGTGCCAAGAGGGAGGATGACTTGTACCTGCTACGCGCAAAGATCTTGCGCAGCCGAGTGGGATCCAACACCGCCAATCTTGTAACGAAGGATGGAGGAGACCTGGACCTATGGCACCGCCCACTCTGCCACATTTCTCCATCGACAGTGAAGGAGATGGCAAAGAGGGAAGTGGTACGGGGTCTCCAAATCAATGGCCTTGATGGAACCAAGGAGACCGTGTGTGAGCCACGCATCATTGGCAAGACAACTTGGCAGCCGTTTGTCGCCAAGGGGACACGTGCATTGGCAAAACTGGCCGTGGTACACACAGATGTGTGTGGACCGCTTGAGAGCTCCATCGGTGGAGCTCGCTACTTCCTCACCTTCATCGATGACCACAGCCAGAAACTCTACCTCAACCCAATGAAGTGGAAGAGTGAGGTCCCTACGGGCATGCAAGAGTTTTAAGCTGATGTGGAGCGGCAAACAGAGTTGAAGGTGAAGGCGTTCTGTAGTGACAACAGCGGTGAACATGCGGGGTGCCTTGTGTGGATGAAGAGCAAGGGGATTGAGTGGCACAAAACAACTCCAAACTCCCCACAACAGAATGGCATCGCAGAGAGAGCAAATCGCACAATCCTTAACATGGTGCGATCCATGTTGAGCGACCTCGGCCGTACACAATGGTATTGGGCGGAGGCGGCAAGGACAGCAGCGTACATCATGAATCTCATGCCGACCAAGCCGCTGAAGGACAAGGAGAGCAAGGCGTGGATGACGCCACAATAGGTGTGGAGCGGGAGGAAGCCGGCGGTGGGTCACCTCCACACGTTTGGTTGTGTTGCACATGCAATGGTGCAGGCACGTGAGGGACAGAGCAAGCTGGACCCGCGTACCCGCCGGTGTATTTTCCTTGGACATGAGAGTGGAAGCAAGGCGTACCGGCTCTTTGCCCCAAGGAGGTACCACATTGTGCGGAGTCGCGACGTCACGTTCAACGAGAAAAGCCGTTGGACAGACAAGGGGGCAGGTCTCTCCAAGAAGGGGGAGTGGACGCCACTCCTTGAGGGGGAGACGCCGGAGGACGTGAATAAGGGTGACATCCTTGCATCACCACCAACCGGAGAGCATCGCCTGAGGGATGGGCGAGCGGCAGACTTTATTCCGGCCAGTTCGGATGAGGAATCGGAAGCACCGGAGATGGACATGGAGGTGGGGAGTCGACAGATTTCTCCAAGGTGTCCAAGAGAGGGGGAGCAGGCGCTTGGAGAGGATGGCGCCAAGAGGGGACAGCAACAACAACAACGGCCTCAAGAGCCCCGCACGAGCAACCGTGTGGGAAGAAGGACAAAAAGGTATGATGCCGACAATGGCATTTGGACTGGTTGTGCACAAGCCTTCTTTACGCAAGAGGAGCCTCAATCTGTAAAGGAGGCACTGCAGCGGAAGGATGGGGCTGAGTGGGAGGGAGCAATAAAATATGAGCTTTCCTCCCACGAGGAAAACGGCACTTGGGAGCCGGTTGACCGGCCGGAGGGCGAGAAAATCATCGGCTCCAAGTGGATCTTCCGGAAGAAGCTCACGAAGGAGGGGAAGGTGGAGCGGTACAAGGCGCGGCTGGTGGCAAAAGGGTATGCCCAGAGAAAAGGGGAGCACTACGATGAGACCTTTGCACCATTTGCCAAGTTTGCCTCCATCTGTACTATCCTCTCGGTGGCAGCGGCACGCAACTACGCAATCCACCAAATGGACGTGAAAACCGCGTTCCTCAATGGCGACCTGGACAAGGAAGTCTACATGGAGGTGCTGTAGGGGGTGGATGCGCCGCAAGGAAAGGTGTGCCGGCTTCGCAAGGCGCTCTATAGACTGAAGCAAGCTCTGCTCATGTGGTACCTCAAGATGGATAGTTTCATGGGTGAGCTTGGCTTCAAGCGCTGCGAGGCCGATCACAGCGTGTACGTGCGTAATCAGCCAGGACTCCACCAAATTGTTGTCCTCTACGTGGATGACCTCATCTTTGTGTCTTCAGATGAGGGGGAGCTCAAGATCCTGATGCAACAGCTTGGCGGCCGGTTCAAGATGATAGACATGGGCGAGCTTGAGTACTACCTCGGCATCGCCATNAAGGCGCTCTATAGACTGAAGCAAGCTCCGCTCATGTGGTACCTCAAGATGGATAGTTTCATGGGTGAGCTTGGCTTCAAGCGCTGCGAGGCCGATCACAGCGTGTACGTGCGTAATCAGCCAGGACTCCACCAAATTGTTGTCCTCTACGTGGATGACCTCATCTTTGTGTCTTCAGATGAGGGGGAGCTCAAGATCCTGATGCAACAGCTTGGCGGCCGGTTCAAGATGATAGACATGGGTGAGCTTGAGTACTATCTGGGCATCGTCATCAAGAGGGACCGCAAAGCACGCACGCTGGAGATGGGTCAAGAGAAATCTGTGCAGGAGGTGCTCCGCCGCTACAACATGGAGGAGTGCAATCCCATCGGCACACCTATGACAATAACATGTGAGCTGAGCTCGAGCATGGGCCCAAGCACGGAGGACGAGAAGGCTGAGATGGCTGGAGTATCGTACCAATCCGCAGTTGGCAGCATAATGTATGCCATGGTGGTGACGCGGCCTGACCTTACCTTTGCTGAAGGACAAGTGAGCCGCTATGTTGCTGATCCGGGGCTGCTACATAAGCAAGCGGTGAAGAGAATCCTCCGCTACTTGAAGGCAACGACACATTCGCGACTTGTGTTTGGAGGGGGAGCCCGGACTGACTCCCTCGAGTTGGTTGGCTACTCTGATGCTGACTAGGCAGGTGACGTTGATGACCACAAGTCAACATCAGGCTATGTTTTTGTACTTAGTGGTGCAGCGGTGTCTTGGGCAAGCCAGAAGCAGGACAGTGTGGCTCTATCTAGCACTGAGGCAGAGTATATTACGCTTGCGGAAGCCGCAAAGGAGGCACTATGGCTGCGGCGATTGCTCAAGGAGATTGGGGTGATGCGAAAGAAGCCAACGGCACTCAATATTGACAACATGAGTGCCATCAGCCTGACCAAGAACCCTGTGCTACACCGACGGACCAAGCACATAGAGATCCGGCATCACTTTGCACGAGACCTTGTTGCAAAGGGTGATGTGGTGCTTGTGCACTGCGGCACAAAGCACATGCTTGCTGATGCCATGACAAAGGCGCAACCCAAGGACAGGCATGATGCTACTTGTATGGAGCTTGGGCTTTCCCAAGCCTCTTGAGTTGTAGNACCAAGAACCCTGTGCTACACCGACGGACCAAGCACATAGAGATCCGGCATCACTTTGCACGAGACCTTGTTGCAAAGGGTGATGTGGTGCTTGTGCACTGCGGCACAAAGCACATGCTTGCTGATGCCATGACAAAGGCGCAACCCAAGGACAGGCATGATGCTACTTGTATGGAGCTTGGGCTTTCCCAAGCCTCTTGAGTTGTAGGCTGAGCATGGACAATTGTCATGGGTGACACGCAAGGGGGAGATTGTTGGAGTGATGCTCCTCACCATGGCAGGAGTGACTCCAAAAAGGAACACCAAAACGACAAGCCTTAGTGGCTTAGTGGTTAATGGTTTCCACCTCTAGAGGCATGGGCCCGGGTTCAAGTCCCGTAAGATGAAACTCTGCCCTACCTCAAGGGAGGTGGAAAATAGATGCTAGGAAGCTAGCTCAACGTCTTGAATTCCTCTTTAAGTTTCTAGAAGGCCAGGTGAGGGTCCAGGAAGGTGGCACACCTTCTAGAAGGGGTGGCTTGTCCTACAAGGCATCTAGAGGTGTCTTGGTCTTCTGGACACCTACCCTCCTACTAGAAGCAAGATGAGGAATCTAAGAAGGGGAAGCAGCTTCTAGAGGAGGGAAGGGATGCCTTCCTAGGTGGGAAAAAGGACGGCCTACCAATAGACACTCTAGAAGCCATAGAATCTGCTAGGAAGCTTAAAATCTGGCATGCTTTGGTGTTCTAGAAAGCTTAGATCAGTAGCTATAAAATTCCACTGCTTTTGAGCCTTGATCAAGTGTTTGTTCCCATTTAATTGAGGCCAAAACTGTTGCCACACTCTCTGGCCAGTTTTCTGCCATCCTTGGAACTAGTTGCCTCCACAGTTTCAGGCTCTCCAAAAAGAGTTGGTGGTGTGAACCAGCCACTACTAGGCACCCTCCAGGGTGCACAATCACCCTCAGGCCAACATGCTTCTTGCTCCTCCAACTGATTGCACCTCCCCCGAGCACAAACACAAACCCACTGGTTGACCTCCTTGTGTCCAGGTCACCTCCCCAACCTGCGTCACTGTAGCCGATGCGGATGGGACTGTTGTTGCCGTTGAAGGTGAGGCAAAAGCTGCTGCTGCTGTCAAGGTAGCGCAGCACGCGCTTGACCACCTCCCAATGCGGCACGCCCGGATTCGCGCAAAACTTGCTTAACACTCCCACTGCTTGGCTAATGTCAAGGTGCGTGCCAACTGCTGCATACATGAGGCTTCCAAAAGCTGCTTGGTACGGCACTGCTTCCATGCGGATGCTCTCTTGCATGCCATGGGGAGTTTGCGTCATGCTCAGCTTTGCTCCCACTTCCAGTGTTGTTCTTGCTTTGCGCGCTCCTGCCATGTTGAAGCGCTTCATGATGTCACTCACGTACGTGCTCTGCAAAAACTGCAAAGTCTGCTGCTTCCAGTCGCGCTTGACCTGAAGGCCAAGGTAGTAACTGAGCTCTCCTATGTCCTTCATGTGAAACCTGGCAGCAAGGGACTGCTTCACATCATCCAAAAGAGACTTGGAGTCAGATGCAATGAGCAGATCATCAACATAGAGCAAGATGATGATCTAGTTTGTCTCTTGTGTGTGTCCATAGACAGCATGGTCTGCTTCACTGCGCACAAAGCCAAGGCTTGCTAGCTGCTCATCCATCTTGTGGTACCATGGTCGCGGGGCTTGCTTCAGGCCGTAGAGGGACTTCACAAGCTTGCACACCAAACCTTCCTTCCCTTCCATGACATACCCCTCCGGCTGCTCCATGTACACATCCTCCTCAAGGTCACCATGGAGACATGCACACATCACATCCATTTGGTGCACCTCCCAATCCATAGCAGCAGCAAGAGCGAGGATCGCTCGGATGGATGGGAACTTAGCGATAGGTGCAAATGTCTCATTGTAATCCACACCCTCAGTCTGTGCATACCCCTTTGCAACCAGCTGTGCTTTGTACTTGAGAACCTTACCATCCGCACCATGCTTGCGCCTGAAGATCAACCTACATCCGATCACGCGGCTGCCGCGTGGAGCCTCCTTGAGAGTCCAAGTGCCATTCTTCATGAGTGCACCATACTCCTCATCTGCTGCGCCATGCCAATCTGCCGCCTCGGCACTGTGCATGGCTTCAACGAATGTGGCTGGGTCATTGGTGACTATGAGGAAGAGAAGCTCGAGGTCAGACGACTCCGTTGGTAGTGGAACAGTGCACAAGGTCACCAGCTCCTCCAGCGGCCTCTGTTTGTTTGCGAGGCGCTCGGATTGCCTCAGCGGCTCCCCACTGTCCTTTGCACCTTTGTTGAGGCGTGGAAACCGTCGTGGCAGTTGCTGTGCATTGCTTTTCTGCTCCTCCTCATCAGATTCTGCTGCCAGCTCCTTCTTCTTCTCAGCTCCCTCCACCTCCTTGTCGTTGCCGCTGTCACCGCCATCTTCCGCACCACCCTCTTCTGCTATCGGTACTTCTCCCACTTCTGGTACAAGTGTGGGAGCAAGCAGAACTGCAGAGATAGGGTTCCAAGTCCAGCCCTTAACTTCCTCTTGGAAGACCACGTCACGGCTGCGGATGATCTTGCGTGCGGCGAGGTTGTAGAGGCGGTATCCCATGGTGTCGTAGCCAAGGAGGGCAACCTTCACTGATTTTGCGTCCAGCTTGTTACGGCTGCCGGTAGGCACGTGCACGAATGCGCCACACCCGAAGACTTTCAGGTGCGTCACTGTTGGCTTGGGTCCTGTCCACGCCTCCTCCGGTGTCATCAGCGGCACGGCGCGCGTAGGGCTTTGGTTTTTCAGGTACACGGTGGTATTGACCGCTTCCGCCCAAAAGGTTGGCGGGAGCCCCGCGTCTTGGAGCATGCTGCGAACACACTCCATGAGCGTGCGGATTGCGCGTTCAGCTACGCCATTCAGCTACGGTGTTCCAGGTGGGGTGACCTTGTGCTTGATTGCGCGACGCTTGAGGAAGGTGCGGAAGTTGTTGGACAGGTACTCTCCTCCACCATCACTGCGAAGCACCTTCAACCGCCTGCCACTCTCATTCTGTGCAGCAGCAATCCACACCTTGAAAGCATCAAAACACTCATCCTTTCCAGCCAGGAACAACATCCACGTCTTCCTTGACTTGTCATTAATCAACGTGACAAAGTACAACTTGCCGGACAAGGATTGTGATGGCATGGGACCCCACAAATCAGAGTGAATGAGTGAAAGAAGCTCAACCGCCCCCTTCCTCTCCCCCGTGAAAGCAGCGCGGGCTTGCTTCCCTTCAATACAGCTCTCACAAGTCAATGCACTAGGCTGCTTCACCCCCTTGAGCTCCAGGTCGCAGACCATCTGCTGCATGGAGATGATGGCGCCAAAGCCGAGGTGACCGAGCCGGTGGTCCCATAGGCCGATGTCGTGTTTTCCCTCTCTCGCCGCCAACGCTGAGTCGGCTTCCTTCTCCGACGCCACGTAGAGGCGGTAAAGACCGACCTCCTTGTTCGCTTTTGCAAGCACACGGCATGCACGTGCAGAAATGGTGCAGCCACTATTCTCAAAGCAAACATGCATGCCTTTGGAGATGAGAGATGAGAAAGAGAGGAGATTAGCTGCCAGCCCCGGAACATGGAGCACCCCCTTCACACGACGTTCCACGTGCTTACCCTCAACGGAAGCACAAAACACAATCTCACCCTCCCCAACGGCCATTTGCACATGGTTGTCCCCCATGAACACCCGACTAGGCTCAATGACGTTGTAGACAACAAACCACTCCCGGCGACACGTCATGTGCCGCGTGGCTCCTGAGTCGATGATCCAGAGTAGGGCGGTGTTGTCAAAGATGTGCAAGACCCGGATGGTTGTCACAAATCCACTCTCCCAATCTGCGGTGTTCGCGGGAGCATCGGACTGTTTTCCCGCTCCCACTCCAGCCGCAAGGTCAGCCTTCTTCTTCCGGCATTCGCGCGCCCAATGGCCCGGCTTCTTGCAGTAGTGGCAGTTCCCCTTCTTCTTCCCTCCTTCGTCATTGCTCCTGGTTGATGTAGCACCGCCCCCATGACCAAAGTTGGTGATGAGAGCGACGTCCAGTCCGCTTCCGCCCTCCTCTCCCTTGCACCGCTCCTCCTCAAACAGCAGGCTCTCCTCCATATCATTGAGGTGGAGCTTGTCGCCACGCTGTTCCAGGGAAAGAATGAGAGGAATGTAGCTGCTAGGAAGGCCAGAGAGGATGGTTAGCATGAGCACACATTCCTTGACAGGGTCCTCAATCGCAGGAAGCTGGTCAGAGAGAGACTTCACCATGTTGATGTAGTCAATCATGGATCCGGATTCACCCATCTTCACAATGTGAAAGCAACGACGCAGCTGCATGTTCATGAGGATTGACTTGGAAGCATAAGTGGACTCAAGCTTTTTCCAAACCTCCTTTGGTGAGGATGCCACGGACGAGGAGTTGCTGCCGTTTGGCGAGGTGGAGGTGGATGGTTGCGAGGGCGCGGTTACGCTTCTCGCGGTAGGTACGGGTCTCGACAGGGGATATGGAGCTTTCTTATGGTTCCTTCTCCTTCTCATCCACCTGGCTCCAGAGACCCTTCTCCATCAGCACCATCTTCATGTTGTTGCTCCAGTTGAAGAAGTTCTTGCCTTTGAACTTGGCGATGTTAAGCGGATGTCGCCATGGTAGTGCAACATTCAGCACACAAACGGCTCTCTCACACAACAGGGTGCAAGGAATGCCTCAAGAATGAGACAAAGCCTTGTTCTAGCTCTGATACTACTGATGGAAACTTGGCAGCCCTCAGGGAGGTGATCAGGCTCACTAAGAGCCGCCTAGGCAGGACCAACTGTTTGTGAGACGGAGTTGCAGGTTGCACCGATGGAAATTACGGAAGCAAATGTAGGTCTGTAGAGAGTGCAAATGTCTAAATCAACTCTTGAGTGAGAAATAAAATCCTCACAGCATTCTAACAAACCCTTATGTGCCTCATTTAGCCTAGGGAGCACTGAGATACACTCTGTCAAAGTCTACCCTCTAGCACACTCTCCTAGCCTAGCGGGATGAGCGGCAGTCACCTTGTCACACAAGAGAATTATGTATCACACCACTTGGATGACCAACAATCATGGTCTGCACCTTCCTTGAAGTCTCTTGGAGGTCCTCCAGCCACCTTTTCTCCTTGAAGGCCGCTCTCAGCCGTCCTGGCCAATAATCCTGCCGCCTTTTGAGCTCAAAGTGCTCAGGTCGTCACTTGAACCCGACCCATGATCTCCAAACTTTGGAAATCCATATCTCACTCAAACGGACTCCGNNNGAGGTCCTCCAGCCACCTTTTCTCCTTGAAGGCCGCTCTCAGCCGTCCTGGCCAATAATCCTGCCGCCTTTTGAGCTCAAAGTGCTCAGGTCGTCACTTGAACCCGACCCATGATCTCCAAACTTTGGAAATCCATATCTCACTCAAACGGACTCCGTATGGAGTTCCGTAAAGTGCGTTGGAACCTATGAAATTTCCTCTATAAAAATTTCATGCCAGATGATTTTTATCAGGCAACCTAATTTTGTCACTTTCTGGCACTCTCATATCCATCAGTGGGAGAAGAGCCGGTATCTGAAGAGGGCGGTGCGGAAGATGGCGGTGACAGCGCCATCAACAAAGAGGTGGAGGGAGTTGAGAAGGAGAAGGAGCCAGCAGCCAAATCTGATGATGAGGAACAACAAAGCAACATACAGCAACATACCCCTTTGCAACAAAACGTGCTTTGTAAACACGTTTTGTTGCAATGAGACATTTGTACCTGTCGCAAAGTTCTCATCCATCTGAGTGATCCTCGCTCTTGGTGCTGCTATGGACTGGGAGGTTGGACAATCCACGGGTGTTGCTCCTATTTTCTCACAGGAAAAGCAACGGCATCTTCAGTTTCACCTCTCCAAAAGAATTGACTTATTAAACAATGCCCTTTGTCCTGGAATTCACTAGTCATGGCTCATCTTTCTCAGAAACTCATGGAGCTTTCAAGTTTTATGAGAAAGTGAGAAAACATCTTGAGTTTTCTTGTTGGTAAAAAAAAACGCAACAGCATTGCAAGCGTATGTAAGGCAGATTTATGTGGAAGGTCTTGGCATTTTCTGTTCAAAGTGTGGCGAGTATCCCTCCAGTTTTGTATGTGATGGGACAGCTCTCATCAACAGGAATAGGGACACAACAGATCAGTGACTATACACACAACCACAGGCAGAAGCATTGGCTCCGCAATGACGAGTTGTCAAGCATCTCATTGCAGATGGCCATGTACGGATCTTGCTGGCCCCTCTTTCCGTCCACTGCTGCCAACAGGATCTGTTTATTGCAATCAGACATGGACTCTTTGCTTACAAAGATTCGTGCATGGAGAGAAAGCGATATGGATGTACTCACTAAAGAGGCAACATTTTTTAGAGTTGATGCAAAAGGAATCGGTGTGACATAAAGAAACTACTAATGTTTTCTGTAATCCCCCAGCTGGAACATAAAGAAACTTGAGAGCTTCTTTATGTTTGCTGTAGCTGGGGGATTACAGCAAACATTTGTAGTTTCATTATGTTTTACAGCAAACATTATTAGTTTCTTTATGTTTCAACTGAAACATGAAAAATATACTATTGTGGATCATCAACCAGGATGTTTGCTGTAATCCGATTCCTTTTGCATCACAATAGTAGTTTCTTTATGTTTCAGTCTTTCTCTTCCAGAACTTGACCTCTCTGACCTACAGTTGTTTTGTGTATGCAGATACAAACACGTCAGTAAAAGAGTTATACTTACACAATTCATCACTTCATGGAAATGTGGAAAGTAGTGCTTTCCTATTGCAACTTCCGTTAAAACAAGGATTCTGTGAATGTGGTGGATGGAAATGAGGTTTCATCAGATGATGTGAGTCTTAGCAGTTACCTTTTAAGCATTGTGAATTTCTTTGAAATTTTTCTAGAAAGAATTCTTATTCTCTTCTGAACCTGTTTTCTGTCTGGTCTTGTACCTGTAATCTGTGGCCACTGGCTCTCTTTAGTCACCTGATTATGTTGCACGTACTGAACAGCTTGAGTGGACTGAGCAACACCCGTGGATTGTCCAATTTCTGCAGCCTGAACGGCTTGCATGGACTGGAAAGCTTGTGTGTACTGGGCTTTCAACAACTGCTGCTGCCTGGATTGGGCAGATTGAATGACTTGGTGGCCTGTGACGAGATAGTGGCTTGTGGAAGCTGGACAAGTTGTGTAAACTAATTTATCTGAAGGTACTGACCTACTTGTGCAGACTGACCTGCTGGGACCTTCCTGCTGTCAGGGACTGGCCTGCTTGCATGGGCTGACCTGCTTGGGAGAAATAATCTGCTAGTGGGGACTACCCTGCTTGCGGGGACTGACCTGCTTGTAGAGATTGAGCTGCTGGTGGGGACTGACCTGCTGGCGGGGCCTGGCTAACTTTCATGGACTACGCTGCTTGCACGAACTGACCTGCCCACTGACTACCTAGCGGGAACTGAACGGCTAATGGTAGCTGCTCAACTTGCAGGAACTGACTAGACCACTGGCCAGTTTTCCATCAGCTGTTTTGCAGGTTACATCTAACATGGCTGTTTTTCCATTCTACTAAAATTGATGAAAACGAGCCTAAGTGGAGCTGTTTGATGAGCAACATCATCTCTCCCTCCCTCTGGGCATTTTTTCTCCATCAACCAGAGCAAGGATTTCCCCTGGCTGCTTCTTAGACCACTACAAAGATACACAAGGATCCCCCAGTAGGACGACCATTTGCGACCTCTTACGACTGGATTACTGCACATGTGTCCAAATGGTCAGACTCATAACTGCAGCCAGTCATTAAGAGACAAGCCACCTACCTCAAGGATAGTACTTCAATGCTAATTGAGCTAGAAGAGCTACACCTCCCCCAAGAGGTGTTGCTTACATCATACGACGTTGTGGCCCTCTACCCTAGCATTCCCATTTTGAAGGCCATCGGCTACATCGACAAACTCATCCATCATGCTCAACATCCGAAAACTCCAGCTGTGCTGCAACACCTCTCATGGGTCATGCATAACTGTTTTGTTGATTTAATGAGTGAAATGTATACACAAGCCAAAGGCACGGCTATGGGTACACCGGCAGCCCCAGCCTTTGCCATATTGTTCATGAGAGCTTGAAAGAGCCACATCCAGGACCCCACTCCTGGACAGTCATTACATGGACAATGGTCTTGTCATTTGGGGTGGGAGCCACACCATTATTCTTGTGTATCTTTACTGCTTCAACACATTGGACGACAACATCCGGCTGACGTCGGACATTTCACCCAAGACAATGAACTTCCTAAATCTGAAGATCTTCAAAGGTAAGATGTTTTCTCGAGAAGGTCTTTTGGACATAGCAACACACCAAAAGCCCCTCAACAAGTATCTGCACATGCCTTACAGCAGCTACCACCCTTGCAGCTGCCTTTGGGCGTTTGAATCTTCAAAGATGAGTAGATATCTCAACCAATCATCCTCAGTGAGAGATCTTGTGTCTCTCAAAATGGCGTTCTTTGAGTTCCTAAGAGCATGTGGCTACCCTCAGAAGTTCCTCATTCCTCTGTTTGACCACATTTGTTACACCCAGTGAGTTTCAAAACTCGCCTTGCTTTGACAATGGCGTCAACAAAAAAAGTCACGGTAAGAAAAGGGGTCTAGTCCTTAAATCCCTTCAAATGCCCTTCTCAGAAGCTCTACTCTTGGGCTCTTATTTGAAGAGACTCGCGCAATGCCTCAGAGAATTTAATCCCAATGTGTTCTCTTCTAGAGTTATGTTGGCCTGGAGACTACCGCGTAGACTTAGAAGTTACATAGTGGCCTCCAGGATTAAAAAGGACACTGCTTAGGACCCTTAAGACTGGTCAGTTTTCAGCCAACACAAACCAC
>SZWC01026296.1:11934-23201 GCA_023375785.1 Penium margaritaceum
CTCTCTCTCCCTCTCCCTCCCTCTCCCTCTCGCTCGCTCGCTCGTGCACATGTGCATGTGTACCTGTGTGCATGTGAACGTTCACACAATTGCGGTCGTGCTTGCTTGCTCGCTCATGGTCATCGAGGCGATGGCAAGGGGAGAGACCCTTGCCGTTGTCTCAATTCTCGGCTACCCCCTAAACGTCTCTCGAGGTGTTCCTTGTTTCGTCCTCCTTTTGTTTGCTGGGCACACACCAGGTGTTGTGGTGTCCATCACCAACTTTGCGTGCACGCGCACCTACATGGTGCAAGCCGGCGACAGCTGCACCACCACCGCAAACAGCGCCGGCATCTCCACCGGGACTCTGACGGCGCTCAACCCTCTGCTCAACTGCTCGGCCATGTACACGGGCCAGCTCCTGTGCGTGTCCAACTCGACGGCGTCGGTGAGCACCGCTGCATTCAACGGCACGTGCGGGCTGGCCAACCTGACGGTGTTTGGGTCGACGGACTCGTGCGCCGGCTTTGCCAGCTTCTACAACACCAAGGCGAATCCCTTGACCGTCGCGGATGTTGCCAGGTGATGATCCCCCCTGCTTTGCTGTGCGTGTGCAGGTGCGCGTGGGTATGTGCACGGGTGTCTGTGCTCGTGTCTGGTTCTGCGTGACCTGTTGTTCTTGGTTGCACCAGTTTGTGCTCGTGCATGCATCCGTGCACCTATGCTGACCTCCATTCGACCACCTGCAGGTGGTCGAAGGTCGACCATCATCGACCTGATCGACCTCAGAGGTCGAGGTCGACCAGCCCCTCCCACACTTAGCCGTTGAGCGGCTAAGTGTCAGTGTGGACTGGGGGGGGGGTTCGAACCCCAGACCCCCCAGTCCGCAACCACTTGGGGGGCGAACTGACCCCCCACTTTTGGAGGGTGAGTTCGCGACCAGAAGATCATAATGTTTTTGTTCATTTTTTCCCTTTCCTATTTTTCATCCAGTGACGGTGTGCTGGTGGGGCCTGCCTGCTCCCTACGACTCCATGCATGCAGCCTCCCACTTGTCAGTGACAAGTGAGAGGCTGCCAACTACAGGCAGCGTGCAGGACACCACAGGAAACATGGATGAAAGTGAGATCTAATGGTGGGAATGAATAGCATATGCTTGAAACTTGGGGGGTGCCGAGTCTCAGCCCGTTCCGAGCACTTTGTGTGCACTCGACCTCCGACCCTCGACCTCTTGCCCCAAGAGGTAGAGGTCCACCTTCGATCACTTAGTAGGGTGGTCAGCATTGCCGTGCACGCGCATGGGATGCCGAGATGTCCGGCACCAATACTACTTTGGCTTGTCGTCCCTGTGACTCCTAGTCGTGCAGTCTTTGCATGCCGAGCTAGACAGCCACAGGTCAGCACAGCTGTCATCCTCTTCCTCACCACCACCCCCCCCCCCCCCCCCCCCCCCCCCCCCCCTCCCCCTCTCTGCCTCTGTCCTTGTACCACAGGTTGAACCCTGGTCTCGACTGCAGCACTGCAACCAAGCAACTTCCCACTGGCATCAGTCTGTGCCGCGCTGCTGGAAACACGGTAAGCAGTCCGAAGCCATGCTATGGCACGGTTGCAGCGGCAGATGAACGTGATGCCACTCGCTTGCTGTCGTGGCTGCTTGCTGGCATGGCAGGTCGGTCGACGACGTAGTGGGCTCGCGAGTGTGGTGGGTTGGTGTGCGGTGGATCGATGGGGCTGTGGTGCTTCTGTGGCTGCCCCAAGGGTTGGGGTCGATGGGAGTGCACTTGCGACTACCCGGGTGGTGTCTGTGTCCGTGGTCTGTGTCAGTGGTCTGTGTCTGTGGTCTGTGTCTGTGGTCTGTGTCTGTAGTCTGTGTCTTTGTCTGTAGTCTGTGTCTGTGGTCTGTGTCTGTGGTCTGTGTCTGTAGTCTGTGTCTGTGTCTGTAGTCTGTGTCTGTGGTCTGTGTCTGTGGTCTGTGTCTGTGTCTGTGGTCTGTGTCTGTAGTCTGTGTCTGTGTCTGTAGTCTGTGTCTGGTCTGTGTCTGTGGTCTGTGTCTGTAGTCTGTGTCTGTGGTCTGTGTCTGTGGTCTGACTCATCGCTACGTCTCAAAAAACACCCGCCTGCTTTGCCTGTTTGTGTGAGCGTGATGCGACTGTCTCAACTTACCTTAGGCAACCATTTGCGCATCGCCTCACTTCCTTGCGAAGTGACACGTCTGTTGTGGCAGCTGGCTTGTGCGGTCTCCAAGCGTCTCGAGAATCCCAAGTGCCCCCCCTCCCCCTTCCCTCTCCCTGTTTTTCTTTTCCGCAGACAGCGGCGTCGTGCACGAAGTGGGTGCGTGTGCAACATGGCGACACGTGTCCGCTGATATGGAACTCGTACAACCTCACGCAGACTGTCTTCTTCTCACTCAACCCTGGCATCAGGGTGAGTCCGCCGCACTGCGAGTGTCCGCTGCACAGCCCGCCCTTGCTGGCCTGTGCCTCCACACCGTTGTGCACTGTGACTCTTTTGCTCCGTGCTGCTCTGTTGAGCTGCACTGCGCCGCGCTGCACTGTGCTGCTGACTTGCAATGCATTTGATGGTTCAATGCGCTGCACCTTGTACAGATTCGATGCGGTACACTTCTCTGTTTCTCCTTTTCGACGTGTCAGATAGGCCAGCCAGATGCACCCGTCTGGGTGCAGCTGGGAACAGGCTGACGCAATGCCTATGATACCAGCGATGGAAGTTCAATCGCACGTGGATGTAACTACAGAAGATGTCTGGAGGGAGAATGTCCTCCCCTTCCATGCCATTGCTGAGTCACTGCATGGCTGGACGATGACTACTTGCACCCATCACGGCCGCGCTGTTTTGGTTTCGCTCGCTATGGCCTCATTTCTCCTCTCCCCTTTCTCTCTCGCATGCGTGTTGGTGCAACGTTCTGCAGTGCCAAACGCCGTTCCTTCAAGTGGGGCAGCAGGTCTGCGTGGAGTCGCCCACGTCGGCGCAGATGGTGGCCAACCAGACGACGAGGCTCATCCGCTACTCTGTGCAGGTGGGCGACACGCTGTCATACATCGCAGGCCTCTACTCCTCCCGCTGCACGGCAGCCTCTGTGTCCGTGGCCGCCATCGCCGCACAGAACCAGATCGCGTTCGACGCCGTGCCTGTCGTCGGCTCCACGCTGATCATCCCCTGCGTGCCGAAGATTGGCGCGGGCTGCGGCTGTGCGCAGTCCATCGCCGTGTGCGGTGCCGACTCGGTGACGTACTCCCTTGGGTACTGCGACGCGCAGTGCAACTATGCGCTCCCCGTGATCTCCTCCACCAACCCGTGTGACACGTGCCAGAACGCGTGCAAGAACCGCGCCGGGCTCTCGCCCAACCCGACGACGGCCTGCCCGTTGGGCACGATCTGCCCCTACCCCGTGTGGTCCCCGCCGTGCGCGGACGCGACCCAGCTCATAGCCAGCAACCAGGCGCAGTGCTTGTACATGGGCACGGTGTGCGACAACCTGTGCAAGGCCCAGAGCAGCCTCCTGGGGGGAGACTCGACGACCATGACGACCAACTACAACAACTGCTACCGCAACTGCTACTGCTGCGCGCGTGCTCCCTGCGGCGGCCCCGCGTGCGAGATGCCTAGGACCGCTCGCATGCCGTCGCCACTTTCGTGCAACACGTCGCCCAACTGCACTCTGACCTCGGGGGTATGCGGCGTGCTGGCTGCCAGGCCGCCATGCATGGACTGCGCCCTCGACGGTACCACTTGGAGGTGCTACGCGGCGTGCAGTCTCATGCCCGGCCCCTTCGTGAACAACAACTGTGCGTCGGCCACGCCTTCCATGCCGATGTGACCGTCAGCGGCGACTGTGTGTGTAAGCAGGCCTGATGGGGCTCCATGGGAGGAAATAGAGTGGGGAGGATTTACGCTTGGTCTAGAGTAGGGGAGCAAGTTGCGAGTGGCAGCAGCGAGGGAGCCCTTTGTTTGCAGTCTGGTTGCCGGCACTTTAGGGAAGGCTGGCAATGTGTCAGCTCCAGTTTTTGTGTACCATGTGGAATACCACGAGCCTCATCTGCTGGAAGAGGATTAGGGGATGACCATCCCTAGGCTCTCTCATGCAGAGGATGCACAATATCTTTATTCTTGATGCCCTCTTTTCATTTCTGAACCTGCATGCCAGAAGTGATGCCAGTGTTGAAGATGCTGTTGTCATTTGTAGAAAGAGGAGGGAAACCTTGTTCCATTGGATTGAGTCCCGTTTGCCCCTGTGGGACAAATCACATGATCTGTTTAGGGACTTCAATGCTTCAATGCTTCATCTGTGCTTTCATGGAAGCAGTCATGCTGATGGTGATTTGTCATACCCTAGCACTAGGACAAGGGGATGGAATGTTGGTATCTCACCCTTCTGGTTGCATTCGTACTGGACTGTCTTCTAAGCTGCTGATGAAACTGATGTAACTCTGTTTTGAATCTGGACTGATTTGTGCATATACTTTCAATTTTGCTCAAACATGAACCAAATACTTTGCTTTCAATGATGTAACACATATTCCCTCGAGTGCAAGATGGAAGTGTTGATTTTGGGCATTGAAAATTAACTACATGTTTTAGACCAGTAAGATGCCTTGGGAAGGAGGCAGACCTTCCCCACGCGTCGTCAAAGATATGGCAGACACACTATTTATGAGTGTCAGTATTGTTGTGATTTGTGACTTTCCTGTCGACCTGTACAGTTCACTGTGACCACTCGGCCGTGTCCATACTCGTGCAGATCCCTGATGCGGACCCAGGCGGTACCGGTGCGTCGTCCGGTGGCGGACTACCGACTTGGAGCTGACCGACGGCCGTTCCAGAGCTCTGGACGCTACCCGGAGCTGAAATGCGTCTAGGGCATGCAGGCCCATGTTGAATGAGACATGAGCTCTGAGTGTGAGTGGAAGAAGTGCAGCGCCAAGATTTGGCTAAGTCTGGAACGATTGAATTAAGAATCAAGGAGAGGAGTACAATGAGCCCTACACTGAGCTTTTGTACTGGGGACTCGCGGCTAGCCCACCAGGCCCCGTCATCCCCGCCGCACCAAAAGGCACGGACGGGGAGTACACATGTCCTAGAACATGAAACCACAAACTGGAGGTCTCCCGAGGCACTGGAACAGTCAACCGTGTGCCCGGGTCTCGACCGACAGGAAAATATCAAATATACTCCAAACACAACCAGAGTATACGGTGACACACTAGCATCACGGTCTAGTCAAGCTAGGCAAGTTTAGGCCTCCCGAGACGCCGGAACATGTAACCGGGCGTCCGGGTCTCAGCCACACGCAGACTACACATGTCTGTCAAAAGGTCCCTAAGACTAGACCAACCAGTGCAGGGTCTCCCGAGGTACCGGCACAAACCACCGTGTACCCGGGTCTCGACCACCGAGAAAACTCTACTAGACACATATGGGTAAACTGAGCTGCTAGAATGCATCATTCATGTCACAGAAGAAGTAATGTAGCCACCGGAGAACAATCAGCTCAAACTAGGAGACAAGGCTACATGATAGCTCAAAGCCCACACACCAACACTCCCCCTGGGCTGCAAGAGCTGTCGACAAGGTACCAGCTGAGAAGATACAGATGCTCCCCCGTGATGAGGGAGTCATGAGAACATGAATGCCAACCCCAATGTGCTAGGATGCGTCTGCTCCCCCTGCATGCAGAAAGCTGTGAACCTACCGCCTAAGGATAACACTGCATCTCCTCCTGGCTCAAACGATCCTGGGAAGAACAATCCAACAGTGGACAGTAGCTGGAGATGTAAGTACATCATCAGAGAGACGAGGATGAGGCTACAATGACTAACATGTGCACAACTCACTCACGCACTCTCTAACGCCTGTCACTCACCACGTGGACACTCCCAGAGATCCCAACTAGCAGGATCCTGGGTGTCACTCTCATCAGAATCCGAGGGTGGAGGAGTGGAGAAGACGCTGCCGAATGCACCATGGCTGAGCGAGGAGAGAGAGGCTGATCCCCCCACATCTGGGAGGTGCCAGAGGTCCCAACAAGCAGACTCTGAAATAGTGCAGGTGGAGAGGATGGTGCTGGAGGATCCTGGAGTGGAGAGTGGAGATGGAGCTGGAGCTGTGTGTGGGACACTCACTCCTGCAGTCGGTACAGCAGCTGCACACTCTAATGTGCGCAGATGCTCCTGTGCTACAACCAACTCACCCTGGAGAAGAGAGGCGCGCTCACGCATCTCGGCATGATCCTCCTGAGTCACTGTGCGAAGCTCAAACTCAACATCCTCAAGCACTGCCAACATCTCACTGTACGTGGTGGACAAGGAGTCAACCACTCTCCGGAGTACCATCACCTCCATCTCTGCTGCTCGAAGCTGAGTGGCTGTAGGTGCTGTGCCTCCTGAAGCAAAGTGTCTCAAGGTATCCAAGGACTGAGACAAAGGGTCATCTGAAGGACGTGGATGCTGGACAACCTGTGAGGTAGGAGGCATGCAAGACTCACAGGTGGAGAGAGATGGTCCAGGTGTAAAGGAGAAGGATGTGGGTGAGCTCAAGGATGTCGCAAGGCTGTCTGATGTGTCGTCGCTGCTCAGTACATCAGGATCCCCATCCTGTGAGGGGCTGTCTGAGGGTGCTACGGAACTGGACTCAGAACCATCTGGGCTGTGTCCGCTACAACCCTCAGCAAGGATCTCGGCTAACGCATCATGTAGTGCACGTAACCACCCCTCTGCATCCCTCAGCTCACACTCTCTAGACATCTGGATGTAATCGCTCCTCCCCATGTCTCCAATGAAGGTGTAACCTGGAGCATCCTCCGGTGGAGGGATATCACCGGCCAATATCGCTCGAACGGTAGCGACGTACGTCTCCTGCGCACTGATCTGGGAGCGAATGTCATCCTCCTCAGCTCGGCATCTCAGACAGGAATGACCGGATGCTGCCGACCTGGTGAAGGGCACTGACTCTGCAGTCACCACCATAGGTGGGCAAGACTCCGACGCCCCCCCCCAAGATGTCTCTATCAGCTGCTGTATGATCACTGACCAATGAGGGACAAAACAGCACGGCTGATGCGGTCGATGCAGCTGAGGCTGCCAATGTGGCTGCTACTGACGATGTAGCTGATGCTGCCAGTGGAGATGATGCTGTCGATGCAGCTGATGATGCAGATGCTGCCGGTGCTGCCGATGCTGACGGTGCTACTGATGCAGTAGATGCTGCCGATGAAGCCGGTGGTGCTGATGTAGCTGACGAAACGGATGCTGGAGGTGCTGTAGATGATGTCGATATGGTAGATGTAGCTGACGTCCCAACAGGTGATGCTGAAGAGGATGTAGGTGCTATCGCTGAGGCAGAAGTTGAAGCAGATGTAACAGCCGGAGCTGATGATGATCCTGAAGGTGCCAACACTGCCCATGTAGAGGACCCTGATGAAGGCGTCGATCCAAATGATAGAGCTGGTGCACCTGGTGGAGACGATGTTGTCAGTGCAGCCAACGTGGCTAGCAGGGCTGGTGTGGAAGATGAAAGCTCTGCAGAGACATCAGATACAGCTGGTGCTGTCGACACTGAGGATGCAATAGATGCTGCTGTCGCTGACGCTGCTGAAGTACCTGACACTGACAGAGGTGTCGACGTAGCTGGTGAAGATGAAGCGGAGGCAGAAGCTGGTGCCACTGGAGCAGCCGTCACAGCTGAGGCAGCCGGTGCTGTCAGCGAAGCAGATGCTGTAGCAGAGGCGGATGTCGATGAAGCTGTAGATGTAGTATATGACGCTGATGCTGCTGATCCTGGTAAAGATGTAGACGCTACAGGGGACGCACCTGTTGGCGGTGCAGAAGGTGGGGCAGCTGGTACTATAGAGGGTGCGGACGTCGTGGATGTAGACGGTGTGGATGTGTCTGATTCTGCTACTGCTCCTAAAGGTGTAGAAGCTACAGAGGACACTGCTGCAGGCGATGCAGCAGGTGGGGCAGCCGGTGCAGCGAGTGCAGCTGTACCAGCTGATGCAGCTGGTGCTGTAGAGGGTGCGGAAGGCGTGGATGTAGACGGTGTGGAAGTGTCTGATGTTGCTACTGCTCCTAAAGCTGTAGACGCTGCAGAGGACACTGCTGCAGGCGATGCAGCAGGTGGGGCAGCCGGTGCAGCGAGTGCAGCTGTCCTAGCTGATGCAGCTGGTGCTGTAGAGGGTGCGGAAGGCGTGGATGTAGACGGTGTGGATGTGTCTGATGCTGCTACTGCTACCGACATAGTCGATGTCGAAGTGGACGGATGCACACACCCCCCCTCAACCGGTGCAACGATAGAAGCCGGTGGAGAGGAAGACGTGCCAGAGACGAGACTAACAGGACGCGGTGGACGACGACGACGTCGACGAGCTGGAGGCTGACTGGGATGGGGCATGACACCAGTGGAGCGGAGGATGGAGAGAATAGCGGCAGACTGAGACGGAAGGTCCAGGGCAGCTGGGGAAGCTCGCTCTGAAGAAGAGGAGGAAGAGGAGGACGATGGTGTACAGGAAGAGTCAACCGGATGGGTGAAGAGATGGTCCCGGATCTGCTGCATCAGCTGTCGCAGACTCTGGAGCTCGGTGTACAGGACGGCAAGAACACCGGTATGATGATCGGACGAATGAGGTAGGTCTGTCTGCTGCGGTGTGTGAGGCAACTCACGAGGCGGGAGCCAGGGTGGATGCCACCCACTGGGACGCAGGTGACACTGGCGCCAACCGTGGCGTCCATCGCCACAGAAGTGGCAAGCAAACCCACGAGGAGCTGGATCCTGCCGTAGAAGAAGAGGGCCACTCCTATGAGAGTCATCGTGGTGAGGATGGAGAAAGCCGCGTCCCGGCGGCGTAACGACTGACCATGGGAGCGGGTGGAGAGCAGCATCACGAAGAGGTGGTGCTGGCGGCCACATATCAACCCCTGATGTCAAGGGAGGATGCGGATGAGCGGGAATAACTCCCTGACGCGGTGGTGACGAGAAGGACCATGGAGAAGGCTGACCAGAGGGTGGAGGTGGTCCGGACACCAAGCCGTCAGGCTGACGGCACGCGGAGGCGTGTAGAGCGCTGGCTCCGGGCAGAGCAGAAGTCGACCACAGAGGAGGCTATCCCGTGGACCCATAAGAGGGTGATGTCAATGCACCAAGAGGCTGGTGAAACGACGGAGCGAGGAAAATGCTCTCTCGTGGGTGGGAAGAGACCGACCACAGGAGGGACTGACCACCATGAGGTGGTGGTGCCGGTGGCAGAGGCACTGTGCCAGAAGGCAACCCGTGGTGAGAGGGAGTGTAGGGTACGCTGGCTCCCGGCGGTGGAGAAAGCGACCACGGGAGCACATGGCCGGTGTGAACACATGGTGGTGATCCCGGCGGCGGCCTCAGGGAGGCTGAGGGTCGCGGATGAAGAGGGTGAGAGTGCTGAACACTATCAGTGGGCGAGGGAGAAAAGCCTTGTGTGAGGTAAGGGCCAGGAGGTGGCCACAGCCAGGGCAGCATCGTGCTGAGAGGAATGATGAGACGTGATGTGAGAGGTTCTGGCACCGTCTCGAGGTAATGCAAAGATGCGGGTCAAAATCTCGGAATCAGTTGAACGAGTAAAAAGAAGGAGGTGGTAATGCACGGTAGAGGTGCTTGAGCTAAAAGGAGGGAAAAGAAAAATAAAATGGGATGTGGAAGAAACCCCCTTGCCTTCGTGAAGGAGAAAGGAGAACAAAGTAGGAAAGGAAAGAGAAAGGAAAGAAAAGAAAAGAAAAGCTGTGCGCTAGACAAAAATTTACAAAACCACCCTCCGGCTAACGGAGTGCCCAGGTTTGCTCGATTGCCCCTGTGGCCGAAAGTTTTTTTTTGTTTTTCTTTTATGGAGATGGCCGGATCAAGTCCGGAGTGAAAAAAGGAAGAACGACCGGCAACCACCCACGATCGCGCGGGTGATTTCGCACCCACGCGAAAAGCGTGGGTGGGTTTCGCTACTGGGAGGTGCCGACGGTGACGTCAGCAGGACTACGCGAGAGCGAGTCCGTCGCAACGAGTGAACGCTAGCAGGAGAGAGGGCCGAGGGCGAGAGAGTGAGCGGGCGGGTCCGTGCGAGCGAGAGAGAGCCAGCAGGAGAAAGAGAGCCAGCAGGCGAGAGAGAGGGAGAGCAGCTAAGCGAGAGAGAGAGAGGTTGTGGGGCGAGGGAGGATCGGCAGCAAGATCGGAGTGAAGCAGGGCAGCAGAGAGAAAAGGGGCGGGGCGTTGGCTGCTGCTGTGATCGCGTTGCGGCAAGCTGCACAAACGCCTCTACTGCCTGCTGTCGCGCAAGCTGCACAACGCTGCTGCTGCTGCTCGCTGCTTGCGCTGGTGCTGTCACGCTGCGCAAGGATTCTGCTGCTGTTGCTGCTGTCGCAGGCTGCACAACGCTGCTGCTCAGGGTGCAGTTGCTGCAAGCTACACAACGTGGCTCTCGCTTAGCGTACAGAACGCTGCTGACGCGTGTTGCGGCAGCAGCAGGCGGCTGCGAGCGACTGTACTATGCTACTGCAGCTGCCCGCCATGGCTGCCCACAATGCCCGCAGCGGCTGCTGCTGCTGATGCTGCACGATGCACAATGCACGCAGCTGCTGCTGATGCTGCGCGATGCACAATGCACGCTGCTGCTGCTCTTTGCGACTGCAAAGCCCTTGGCTGCCACTTGGCTTGGCCCTGATGTTTGATGCCAAGTTGTTTGTATGCTGTTGCACGCACCTAATCTGGTTCCTACTTGTGCAAGCGTTGCTGCGGCTGCTTGCTGCTGTGTAATGCATGTGGCTGCTGCTGCTGCGCGCTGCTTGCACGCCGCAGCTGCACCGCTTGTACGCGGCTGCAAGGCTTGCTTGCAAGCGGCTGCCACTTACACTCTCCTGTCGGGAGGTGCTGGTTTTGTTGATAAGTGGCTGCTGCCGCATTGGTGGTGCTGCTTGTGCCGTCAATGTGGCAGCATGAGTAGGACCCAGAAGACTCCCATTGACCACTAAAACCTAAGAATTTGACGGAAGTCACTCTAGTTGCTGTCGTAAACTCGTTTGCCGCTCCCTGAGTGATTCTGTCTGCATGGCGCCACGTGGCGCATCTCTGCTGCGTTTCAGACTTGTTCTGCTGCTCTGTTGCTCACACGGCCCCCCTGTGCTCTGATACCAAGCTGAAATGCGTCTAGGGCATGCAGGCCCATGTTGAATGAGACATGAGCTCTGAGTGTGAGTGGAAGAAGTGCAGCGCCAAGATTTGGCTAAGTCTGGAACGATTGAATTAAGAATCAAGGAGAG
>SZWC01026297.1:19892-32816 GCA_023375785.1 Penium margaritaceum
TAGCTTCTTGGACGCTACATGGTTGGTCTGTCACCTTGGCACTAGGATGCTTATGTGTCAAGCCCACAGTGCAAGTCTATTGGTGACGTGGCTGGTTCAGGCCACTTCTCAGGAATGTGCTTTTGAGTTCTAGGACTGGACAGACAGCTATAAAAGGACTTGTCTTGCATGCTGATCAACCAACCCTTGCTTGATGCTCTCTTGCGTATTGACGACTTGAGCCCTTCTTAAAATGTAATGCTAAGGCGTTAGTACTCTTGAAGGTGAAGTGTATGCCTGATTAAGTTAGGGGTGAATGACACATGTCAACAACGGAAGAAGGCCTAAAAACCTTTGTGAGCTTTTCGGTTTCGCGGCTTCTCTGCCAGAGGTGGTTAGCTCAGTAGCTAACATTTCTGACCACTGTGTTTCTGACAACTGTAATTCTGACCACTGTGTTTCTGACCACTGTGTTTCTGACCACTGTGTTTCTGACCACTGTGTTTTTGACCACTGTGTTTCTGACCAGTGTGTTTCCGACCCGTGTCGTTCTGATCAGTGTGTTTCTGACCAGTGTGTTTCTGACCACTGTGTTTCTGACCACTATGTTTCTGACCACTGTATTTTTGACCACGGTGTTTCTGACCACTCTGTTTCTGACCACTGTATTTCTGACCAGTGTGGTTCTGACCACTATGTTTCTGACCAGTGTGTTTGTGACCAGTGTGTTTCTGACCACTGTGTTTCTGACCACTGTGTTTCTCACCACTGTGTTTCTGACCACTGTGTTTCTGACCACTGTGTTTCTGACCACTGTGTTTCTGACCACTGTGTTTCTGACCACGATGTTCCTGACCACTGTGTTTCTGACCAGTGTGTTTCTGACCAATGTGTTTCTGACCACTGTGTTTCTGACCAATGTGTTTATGACCAGTGTGTTTCTGACCACTATGTTTCTGACCACTGTGTTTCTGACCAGTGTGTTCCTGACCACTGTGTTTCCGAGCAGTGTATTTCTGACCAGTGTGTTTCTGACCACTGTGTTTCTGACCAGTGTGTTTCTGACTTGTGTGTTTCTGAACACTGTGTCTCTTACCAGTGAGTTTCTGACCACTGTGTTTCTGACCACTGTGTTTCTGACCACTGTGTTTCTGACCACTGTGTTTCTCACCACTGTGTTTCTGACCACTATGTTTCTGACCACTGTGTTTCTGACCACTGTGTTTCTGACCACTGTGTTTCTGACCACTGTGTTTCTGACCATTGTGTTTCTGACCACTGTGTTTTTGACCACTGTGTTTCTGACCACTGTGTTTCTGACCACTGTGTTTCTGACCACTGTGTTTCTGACCATTGTGTTTCTGACCACTGTGTTTTTGACCACTGTGTCTCTGACCAGTGTATTTCCGACCCGTGTATTTCTGACCAGTGTGTTTCTGACCAGTGTGTTTCTGACCACTGTGTTTCTGACCACTATGTTTCTGACCAATGTGTTTCTGACCACTGTGTTTCTGACCACTCTGTTTCTGACCACTGTATTTATGACCAGTGTGTTTCTGACCACTGTGTTTCTGACCAGTGTGTTTCTGACCACTGTGTTTCAGACCACTGTGTTTCTGACCACTGTGTTTCTGACCACTGTGTTTCTGACCACTGTGTTTCTCAGCAGTGTGTTTCTGACACTGTGTTTCTGACCACTGTGTTTCTGACCACTGTGTTTCAGACCATTGTGTTTCTGACCACTGTGTTTCTGACCACTGTGTTTCTGACCACTGTGTTTCTGAGCACTGTGTTTCTAACCACTATGTTTCTGGCCACTGTATTTCTGACCACGGTCTGTCTGACCACTGTGTTTCTGACCAGTTTGTTTCTGACCAGTGTGTTTCTGACCACTGTGTTTCTGACCGCTGTGTTTCTGACCAGTGTGTTTCTCACCAGTGTGTTTCTGACCACTGTGTTTCTGACTAGTCTGTTTCTGACCACTGTGTTTCTGACAACTGTGTTTTTGACCACTGTGTTTCTGACCACTGTGTTTCTGACCACTGTGTTTCTGACCACTGTGTTTCTGACCACTGTGATTCTGACCACTGTGTTTCTGACCACTGTGTTTCTGACCACTGTGCTTCTGACCATTGTGTTTCTGACCACTGTGTTTCTGACCAGTGTGTTTCTTACCGGTGTGTTTCTGACCACTGTGTTTTATGACCACTGTGTTGCTGACCACTGTCTTTCTGATCAGTGTGTTTGTGACCACTGTGTTTCTGACCAATGTGTTTCTGACCAGTGTGTTTCTGACCACTGTGTTTCTGACAAGTGTGTTTCCGACCACTGTGTTTCTGACCACTGTGTTTCTGACCACCGTGTTTCTGACCACTGTGTTTCTGACCAGTGTGTTTCTGACACTGTGTTTCTGACCACTGTGTTTCTGACCACTGTGTTTCCGACCACTGTGTTTCTGACCACTGTCTTTCAGACCACTGTGCTTCTGACCACTGTGTTTCTGACCACTGTGCTTCTGACCAGTGTGTTTCTGACCACTGTATTTCTGACCAGTGTGTTTCTGACCAGTGTGCTTCTGACCAGTGTGTTTCTGACCACTGTATTTCTGACCAGTGTGTTTCTGACCAGTGTGCTTCTGACCAGTGTGTTTCTGACCACTGTATTTCTGACCAGTGTGTTTCTGACCAGTGTGCTTCTGACCAGTGTGTTTCTGACCACTGTATTTCTGACCAGTGTGTTTCTGACCAGTGTGCTTCTGACCAGTGTGTTTCTGACCACTGTATTTCTGACCAGTGTGTTTCTGACCAGTGTGCTTCTGACCAGTGTGTTTCTGACCACTGTATTTCTGACCAGTGTGTTTCTGACCAGTGTGCTTCTGACCAGTGTGTTTCTGACCACTGTATTTCTGACCAGTGTGTTTCTGACCAGTGTGCTTCTGACCAGTGTGTTTCTGACCACTGTATTTCTGACCAGTGTGTTTCTGACCAGTGTGCTTCTGACCAGTGTGTTTCTGACCACTGTATTTCTGACCAGTGTGTTTCTGACCAGTGTGCTTCTGACCAGTGTGTTTCTGACCACTGTATTTCTGACCAGTGTGTTTCTGACCAGTGTGCTTCTGACCAGTGTGTTTCTGACCACTGTATTTCTGACCAGTGTGTTTCTGACCAGTGTGCTTCTGACCAGTGTGTTTCTGACCACTGTATTTCTGACCAGTGTGTTTCTGACCAGTGTGCTTCTGACCAGTGTGTTTCTGACCACTGTATTTCTGACCAGTGTGTTTCTGACCAGTGTGCTTCTGACCAGTGTGTTTCTGACCACTGTATTTCTGACCAGTGTGTTTCTGACCAGTGTGCTTCTGACCAGTGTGTTTCTGACCACTGTATTTCTGACCAGTGTGTTTCTGACCAGTGTGCTTCTGACCAGTGTGTTTCTGACCACTGTATTTCTGACCAGTGTGTTTCTGACCAGTGTGCTTCTGACCAGTGTGTTTCTGACCACTGTATTTCTGACCAGTGTGTTTCTGACCAGTGTGCTTCTGACCAGTGTGTTTCTGACCACTGTATTTCTGACCAGTGTGTTTCTGACCAGTGTGCTTCTGACCAGTGTGTTTCTGACCACTGTATTTCTGACCAGTGTGTTTCTGACCAGTGTGCTTCTGACCAGTGTGTTTCTGACCACTGTATTTCTGACCAGTGTGTTTCTGACCAGTGTGCTTCTGACCAGTGTGTTTCTGACCACTGTATTTCTGACCAGTGTGTTTCTGACCAGTGTGCTTCTGACCAGTGTGTTTCTGACCACTGTATTTCTGACCAGTGTGTTTCTGACCAGTGTGCTTCTGACCAGTGTGTTTCTGACCACTGTATTTCTGACCAGTGTGTTTCTGACCAGTGTGCTTCTGACCAGTGTGTTTCTGACCACTGTATTTCTGACCAGTGTGTTTCTGACCAGTGTGCTTCTGACCAGTGTGTTTCTGACCACTGTATTTCTGACCAGTGTGTTTCTGACCAGTGTGCTTCTGACCAGTGTGTTTCTGACCACTGTATTTCTGACCAGTGTGTTTCTGACCAGTGTGCTTCTGACCAGTGTGTTTCTGACCACTGTATTTCTGACCAGTGTGTTTCTGACCAGTGTGCTTCTGACCAGTGTGTTTCTGACCACTGTATTTCTGACCAGTGTGTTTCTGACCAGTGTGCTTCTGACCAGTGTGTTTCTGACCACTGTATTTCTGACCAGTGTGTTTCTGACCAGTGTGCTTCTGACCAGTGTGTTTCTGACCACTGTATTTCTGACCAGTGTGTTTCTGACCAGTGTGCTTCTGACCAGTGTGTTTCTGACCACTGTATTTCTGACCAGTGTGTTTCTGACCAGTGTGCTTCTGACCAGTGTGTTTCTGACCACTGTATTTCTGACCAGTGTGTTTCTGACCAGTGTGCTTCTGACCAGTGTGTTTCTGACCACTGTATTTCTGACCAGTGTGTTTCTGACCAGTGTGCTTCTGACCAGTGTGTTTCTGACCACTGTATTTCTGACCAGTGTGTTTCTGACCAGTGTGCTTCTGACCAGTGTGTTTCTGACCACTGTATTTCTGACCAGTGTGTTTCTGACCAGTGTGCTTCTGACCAGTGTGTTTCTGACCACTGTATTTCTGACCAGTGTGTTTCTGACCAGTGTGCTTCTGACCAGTGTGTTTCTGACCACTGTATTTCTGACCAGTGTGTTTCTGACCAGTGTGCTTCTGACCAGTGTGTTTCTGACCACTGTGTTTCTGACCAGTGTGTTTCTGACCATTGTGTTTTTGACCAGTGTGTTTCTGACCAGTGTGTTTCTGACCACTGTGTTTCCAACCACTGTGTTTCTGACCACTGTGTTTCTGACCACTGTGTTTCTGACCACTGTGTTTCTGACCAGTGTGTTTCCGACCAGTGTTTCTGACCAGTGTGTTTCTGACCACTCTGTTTCTGACCACTGTGTTTCTTACCACTGTGTTTCGGACCAGTGTGTTTCTGACCACTGTGTTTCTGACCAATGTGTTTCTGACCACTGTGTTTCTGACCAGTGTCTTTCTGACCACTGTGTTTCTGACCAGTGTGTTTCTGACCACTGTGTTTCTGAGTAGTGTGTTTCTGACCACTGTGTTTCTGACCTCTGTTTTTCTGACCGCTCTGTTTCTGACCACTGTGTTTCTGACCACTGTGTTTCTGACAACTGTGATTCTGACCACTATGTTTCTGACCACTGTGTTTCTGACCACTATGTTTCTGACCACTGTGTTTCTGACCACTGTGTTTCTGACCCGTGTGTTTCTGACCAGTGTGTTTCTGACCATTGTGTTTTTGACCAGTGTGTTTCTGACCAGTTTGTTTCTGACCAGTGTGTTTCTGACCATTGTGTTTCTTACCACTGTGTTTCTGACCAGTGTGTTTCTGACCAGTGTGTTTCTAACCACTGTGTTTCTGACCGCTGTGTTTCTGACCACTGTGTTTCTGACCATTGTATTTCTTACCACTGTGTTTCCGACCAGTGTTTCTGACCACTGTGTTTCTGGCCAGTGTGTTTCTGATCACTTTGTTTCTGACCACTGTGTTTCTGACCACTGTGTTTCTGACCAGTGTGTTTCTGACCACTGTGTTTCTGACCAGTGTGTTTCTGACCACTGTGTTTCTGGCCACGGTGTTTCTGACCACTGTGTTTCTGACCAGAGTGTTTCTGACCAGTGAGTTTCTGACCACTGTGTTTCTGACTGCTGTGTTTCTGACCAGTGTGTTTCAGACCAGTGTGTTTCTGACCACTGTGTTTCTGACTAGTGTGTTTCTGACCAGTGTGTTTCTGACCACTGTGTTTCTGACCGTTGTGTTTTTGACAAGTATGTTTCTGACTACTGTGTTTCTGACCAGTGTGTTTCTAACCACTGTGTTTCTGACCGCTGTGTTTCTGACCAGTGTGTTTCAGACCAGTGTGTTTCTGACCAGTGTGTTTCTAACCACTGTGTTTCTGACCGCTGTGTTTCTGACCAGTGTGTTTCAGACCAGTGTGTTTCTGACCAGTGTGTTTCTAACCACTGTGTTTCTGACCAGTGTGTTTCCGACCAGTGTTTCTGACCAGTGTGTTTCTGACCACTCTGTTTCTGACCACTGTGTTTCTTACCACTGTGTTTCGGACCAGTGTGTTTCTGACCACTGTGTTTCTGACCAATGTGTTTCTGACAACTGTGTTTCTGACCAGTGTCTTTCTGACCACTGTGTTTCTGACCAGTGTGTTTCTGACCACTGTGTTTCTGAGTAGTGTGTTTCTAACCACTGTGTTTCTGACCTCTGTTTTTCTGACCGCTCTGTTTCTGACCACTGTGTTTCTGACCACTGTGTTTATGACCACTGTGTTTCTGACCACTGTGTTTCTGACGACTGTGTTTCTGACCCGTGTGTTTCTGACCAGTGTGTTTCTGACCATTGTGTTTTTGACCAGTGTGTTTCTGACCAGTTTGTTTCTGACCAGTGTGTTTCTGACCATTGTGTTTCTTACCACTGTGTTTCTGACCAGTGTGTTTCTGACCAGTGTGTTTCTAACCACTGTGTTTCTGACCGCTGTGTTTCTGACCACTGTGTTTCTGACCATTGTATTTCTGACCACTGTGTTTCCGACCAGTGTTTCTGACCACTGTGTTTCTGACCAGTGTGTTTCTGATCACTTTGTTTCTGACCACTGTGTTTCTGACCACTGTGTTTCTGACCAGTGTGTTTCTGACCACTGTGTTTCTGACCAGTGTGTTTCTGATCACTGTGTTTCTGAGCAGTGTGTTTCTGACCACTGTGTTTCTGACCACTGTGTTTCTGACCACTATGTTTCTAACCACTGTGTTTCTGACCACTGTGTTTCTGACCACTGTGATTCTGACCACTGTGTTTCTGACCACTGTGTTTCTGACCACCGTGTTTCTGACCACTGTGTTTCTGACCACTGTGTTTCTGACCACTGTGTTTCTGACCACCGTGTTTCTGACCACTGTGTTTCTGACCACTGTGTTTCTGACCCGTGTGTTTCATAACGGTGTGTTTCTGACCACTGTGCTTATGACCATTGTGTTTCTGACCACTGTGTTTCTGACCAGTGTGTTTTTGACCACTGTGTTTCTGACCAATGTGTTTCTGACCAGTGTGTTTCTGACCACTATGTTTCTGACCACTGTGTTTCTGACAAGTGTGTTTCTGACCACTGTGTTTCTGGCCACTGTGTTTCTGACCACAGTGTTTCTGACCACCGTGCTTCTGACCATTGTGTTTCTGAGCACTGTGTTTCAGACCACTGTGTTTCTGACCACTGTGTTTCTGACCACTATGTTTTTGACCACTGTGTTTCTGACCACTGTGTTTCTGACCACTATGTTTCTGACCACTATGTTTCTGACCACTGTGTTTCTGACCACTGTGTTTCTGACCACTGTGTTTCTGACCACTGTGTTTCTGACCACTGTGTTTCTGACCACTGTGTTTCTGACAACTGTGTTTCTGACCACTGTGTTTCTGACCAGTGTGTTTCTGACCACTGTGTTTCTGACCACTGTGTTTCTGAACAATGTGTTTCTGACCAGTGTCTTTCTGACCACTGTGTTTCTGACCACTGTGTTTCTGACCAGTGTGTTCCTAACCACTGTGTTTCTGAGCAGTGTGTTTCTGACCAGTGTGTTTCTGACCACGGTGTTTCTGACCATTGTGTTTCTGACCAGTGTGTTTCTGACCACTGTGTCTCTGACCAGTGAGTTTCTGACCACTGTGTTTCTGACCACTGTGTTTCTGACCATTGTGTTTCTGACCACTGTGTTTCTGACCACTGTGTTTCTCACCACTGTGTTTCTGAGCAGTGTGTTTCTGACCCGTGTGTTTCTGACCACGGTGTTTCTGACCATTGTGTTCCTGACCACTGTAATTCTGACCACTGTGTCTCTGACCAGTGAGTTTCTGGCCACTGTGTTTCTGAGCAGTGTGTTTCTGACCCGTGTGTTTCTGACCACGGTGTTTCTGACCATTGTGTTCCTGACCACTGTAATTCTGACCACTGTGTCTCTGACCAGTGAGTTTCTGGCCACTGTGTTTCTGAGCAGTGTGTTTCTGACCCGTGTGTTTCTGACCACGGTGTTTCTGACCATTGTGTTCCTGACCACTGTAATTCTGACCACTGTGTCTCTGACCAGTGAGTTTCTGGCCACTGTGTTTCTGAGCAGTGTGTTTCTGACCCGTGTGTTTCTGACCACGGTGTTTCTGACCATTGTGTTCCTGACCACTGTAATTCTGACCACTGTGTCTCTGACCAGTGAGTTTCTGGCCACTGTGTTTCTGAGCAGTGTGTTTCTGACCCGTGTGTTTCTGACCACGGTGTTTCTGACCATTGTGTTCCTGACCACTGTAATTCTGACCACTGTGTCTCTGACCAGTGAGTTTCTGGCCACTGTGTTTCTGAGCAGTGTGTTTCTGACCCGTGTGTTTCTGACCACGGTGTTTCTGACCATTGTGTTCCTGACCACTGTAATTCTGACCACTGTGTCTCTGACCAGTGAGTTTCTGGCCACTGTGTTTCTGAGCAGTGTGTTTCTGACCCGTGTGTTTCTGACCACGGTGTTTCTGACCATTGTGTTCCTGACCACTGTAATTCTGACCACTGTGTCTCTGACCAGTGAGTTTCTGGCCACTGTGTTTCTGAGCAGTGTGTTTCTGACCCGTGTGTTTCTGACCACGGTGTTTCTGACCATTGTGTTCCTGACCACTGTAATTCTGACCACTGTGTCTCTGACCAGTGAGTTTCTGGCCACTGTGTTTCTGAGCAGTGTGTTTCTGACCCGTGTGTTTCTGACCACGGTGTTTCTGACCATTGTGTTCCTGACCACTGTAATTCTGACCACTGTGTCTCTGACCAGTGAGTTTCTGGCCACTGTGTTTCTGAGCAGTGTGTTTCTGACCCGTGTGTTTCTGACCACGGTGTTTCTGACCATTGTGTTCCTGACCACTGTAATTCTGACCACTGTGTCTCTGACCAGTGAGTTTCTGGCCACTGTGTTTCTGAGCAGTGTGTTTCTGACCCGTGTGTTTCTGACCACGGTGTTTCTGACCATTGTGTTCCTGACCACTGTAATTCTGACCACTGTGTCTCTGACCAGTGAGTTTCTGGCCACTGTGTTTCTGAGCAGTGTGTTTCTGACCCGTGTGTTTCTGACCACGGTGTTTCTGACCATTGTGTTCCTGACCACTGTAATTCTGACCACTGTGTCTCTGACCAGTGAGTTTCTGGCCACTGTGTTTCTGAGCAGTGTGTTTCTGACCCGTGTGTTTCTGACCACGGTGTTTCTGACCATTGTGTTCCTGACCACTGTAATTCTGACCACTGTGTCTCTGACCAGTGAGTTTCTGGCCACTGTGTTTCTGAGCAGTGTGTTTCTGACCCGTGTGTTTCTGACCACGGTGTTTCTGACCATTGTGTTCCTGACCACTGTAATTCTGACCACTGTGTCTCTGACCAGTGAGTTTCTGGCCACTGTGTTTCTGAGCAGTGTGTTTCTGACCCGTGTGTTTCTGACCACGGTGTTTCTGACCATTGTGTTCCTGACCACTGTAATTCTGACCACTGTGTCTCTGACCAGTGAGTTTCTGGCCACTGTGTTTCTGAGCAGTGTGTTTCTGACCCGTGTGTTTCTGACCACGGTGTTTCTGACCATTGTGTTCCTGACCACTGTAATTCTGACCACTGTGTCTCTGACCAGTGAGTTTCTGGCCACTGTGTTTCTGAGCAGTGTGTTTCTGACCCGTGTGTTTCTGACCACGGTGTTTCTGACCATTGTGTTCCTGACCACTGTAATTCTGACCACTGTGTCTCTGACCAGTGAGTTTCTGGCCACTGTGTTTCTGAGCAGTGTGTTTCTGACCCGTGTGTTTCTGACCACGGTGTTTCTGACCATTGTGTTCCTGACCACTGTAATTCTGACCACTGTGTCTCTGACCAGTGAGTTTCTGGCCACTGTGTTTCTGAGCAGTGTGTTTCTGACCCGTGTGTTTCTGACCACGGTGTTTCTGACCATTGTGTTCCTGACCACTGTAATTCTGACCACTGTGTCTCTGACCAGTGAGTTTCTGGCCACTGTGTTTCTGAGCAGTGTGTTTCTGACCCGTGTGTTTCTGACCACGGTGTTTCTGACCATTGTGTTCCTGACCACTGTAATTCTGACCACTGTGTCTCTGACCAGTGAGTTTCTGGCCACTGTGTTTCTGAGCAGTGTGTTTCTGACCCGTGTGTTTCTGACCACGGTGTTTCTGACCATTGTGTTCCTGACCACTGTAATTCTGACCACTGTGTCTCTGACCAGTGAGTTTCTGGCCACTGTGTTTCTGAGCAGTGTGTTTCTGACCCGTGTGTTTCTGACCACGGTGTTTCTGACCATTGTGTTCCTGACCACTGTAATTCTGACCACTGTGTCTCTGACCAGTGAGTTTCTGGCCACTGTGTTTCTGAGCAGTGTGTTTCTGACCCGTGTGTTTCTGACCACGGTGTTTCTGACCATTGTGTTCCTGACCACTGTAATTCTGACCACTGTGTCTCTGACCAGTGAGTTTCTGGCCACTGTGTTTCTGAGCAGTGTGTTTCTGACCCGTGTGTTTCTGACCACGGTGTTTCTGACCATTGTGTTCCTGACCACTGTAATTCTGACCACTGTGTCTCTGACCAGTGAGTTTCTGGCCACTGTGTTTCTGAGCAGTGTGTTTCTGACCCGTGTGTTTCTGACCACGGTGTTTCTGACCATTGTGTTCCTGACCACTGTAATTCTGACCACTGTGTCTCTGACCAGTGAGTTTCTGGCCACTGTGTTTCTGAGCAGTGTGTTTCTGACCCGTGTGTTTCTGACCACGGTGTTTCTGACCATTGTGTTCCTGACCACTGTAATTCTGACCACTGTGTCTCTGACCAGTGAGTTTCTGGCCACTGTGTTTCTGAGCAGTGTGTTTCTGACCCGTGTGTTTCTGACCACGGTGTTTCTGACCATTGTGTTCCTGACCACTGTAATTCTGACCACTGTGTCTCTGACCAGTGAGTTTCTGGCCACTGTGTTTCTGAGCAGTGTGTTTCTGACCCGTGTGTTTCTGACCACGGTGTTTCTGACCATTGTGTTCCTGACCACTGTAATTCTGACCACTGTGTCTCTGACCAGTGAGTTTCTGGCCACTGTGTTTCTGAGCAGTGTGTTTCTGACCCGTGTGTTTCTGACCACGGTGTTTCTGACCATTGTGTTCCTGACCACTGTAATTCTGACCACTGTGTCTCTGACCAGTGAGTTTCTGGCCACTGTGTTTCTGAGCAGTGTGTTTCTGACCCGTGTGTTTCTGACCACGGTGTTTCTGACCATTGTGTTCCTGACCACTGTAATTCTGACCACTGTGTCTCTGACCAGTGAGTTTCTGGCCACTGTGTTTCTGAGCAGTGTGTTTCTGACCCGTGTGTTTCTGACCACGGTGTTTCTGACCATTGTGTTCCTGACCACTGTAATTCTGACCACTGTGTCTCTGACCAGTGAGTTTCTGGCCACTGTGTTTCTGAGCAGTGTGTTTCTGACCACTATGTTTCTGACCACTCTGTTTCTGACCACTGTATTTCTGACCAGTGTGTTTCTGACCACTGTATTTCTGACCAGTGTGTTTCTGACCACTGTGTTTCTGACCACTGTGTTTCTGACCACTTTGTTTCTGACCACTGTGTTTCTGACCAATGTGTTTCTGACCAGTGTGTTTATGACCACTCTGTTTCTGACCACTGTGTTTCTGATCCGTGTGTTTGTTACCGGTGTGTTTCTGACCACTGTGTTTATGACCACTGTGTTTCTGACCACTGTGTTTCTGACCAATGTGTTTCTGACCAGTGTGTTTATGACCACTCTGTTTCTGACCACTGTGTTTCTGATCCGTGTGTTTGTTACCGGTGTGTTTCTGACCACTGTGTTTATGACCACTGTGTTTCTGACCATTGTGTTTCTAACCAGTGTGTGTCTGACCACTGTGTTTCTGACCAATGTGTTTCTGACCAGTGTGTTTCTGACCACTGTGTTTCTGACCATTGTGTTTCTGACAAGTGTGTTTCCAACCACTATGTTTCTGACCACTGTGTTTCTGACCACTGTGTTTCTGACCACTGTGCTTCTCACCAGTGTGTTTATGACACTGTGTTTGTGACCACTGTGTTTCTGACCACTGTGTTTCCGACCACTGTCTTTCAGACCACTGTGCTTCTGACCACTGTGTTTCTGACCACTGTGTTTCTTACCACTCCGTTTCTGACCACTGTGTTTCTGACCACTGTGTTTCTGACCACAGTGTTTCTGACCACTGTGTTTCTGACCACTGTGTTTCTGACCACTGTGTTTCTGACCACTGTGTTTCTGCCCACTGTGTTTCTGACCACTGTGATTCTGACCACTGTGTTTCTGACCACTGTGTTTCTGACCACTGTGTTTCTGACCACTGTGTTTCTGACCACTGTGTTTCTGACCACTGTGTTTCTGACCACTGTGTTTCTGCCCACTGTGTTTCTGACCACTGTGATTCTGACCACTGTGTTTATGACCACTGTGTTTCTGACCACTGTGTCTCTGACCACTATGTTTCTGACCAATGTGTTTCTGACCAGTGTGTTTCTGACCACTATGTTTCTGACCACTGTGTTTCTGACCAGTGTGTTCCTAACCACTGTGTTTCTGAGCAGTGTGTTTCTGACCAGTGTGTTTCTGACCACTGTGTTTCTGACCAGTGTGTTTCTGACCAGTGTGTTTCTGACCACTGTGTCTCTGACCAATGAGTTTCTGACCACTGTGTTTCTGACCACTGTGTTTCTGACCACTGTGTTTCTGACCACTGTGTTTCTGACCACTGTGTTTCTGACCACTGTGTTTTTTACCACTGTGTTTCTGACCACTGTGAT